>JAQFZJ010001136.1:0-12511 GCA_034695645.1 Folsomia fimetaria
TGGGATTTATTTTTAACTTTTAATTGCACTCAGCCTCGCCCAAGTAATACGAATTTTTTCGGTTTATTTTATTTTTTACTAGTGAAAACTTTCTTCAAACTCAGTTGCGTTGAATTACCCTAAATTTAAAATGTAATTGGATCTTAAGCCATATTGCATGCACACCAATTTGTGTTGTATACTTTACGATGGACACAGTGCATGCAGTTTATTGTCTATAGTACCATAAAGAACTGTTATATCCAGCAATTATTGTTCATCCATCAACATCCATCATTTAATAATGCACTTCTTTGAATGTAATAATTCCTTTTAAATTCTTTTATTACGCGTTTCGGACAGTGGTTTTGTCGGAAAATGACACGCAACTCAGCAATTATGTACGAAAGCCTTGCTATTTATTTATGTATTTGCTAAGCAATTTGTCACTTTAGTTCCTAAGCAGAATTTCATGGTAAAGCATATGATAACGATGGACGTTGTTACCCCTAACAAATTATACACAAAATTGTTCGTGAGGCCTTTTAAGGACAACAATGTTCTGCCCACCCATTTTGTGAACATTGGAAAATATCAGGTCACAAATATTTTGAAACTATATTTCGACATTGGATACCGTCTCTTCATATTTCCGTTCAAGTTTAAGAAGTATAATGATCAAAGCGCTTCGTTCTTGTTACATACAAACATTGTTCAGCAGGTACTTATCAGTATGACGTTTTTAAAATTGTAACGAATCTTTTTAAATTATCTTCTTTTAGGTTATCTGTGCATTTGCACATTGCTTAACATTGTCTGAATACTTTTCTGAAGCAAGACAATTCCCATTTGAGAATCTTATCTCAAAAACGCATCCAGTAGCGTATTTCGTAATGTTTGCTAATGTCTCTTCATGTTTATACAAGATTGTTGTTTTTGAAGTGCTTTGGTTTCGCAAGGATCGGATTTTCAGGGCTGTCACACAAGTCCAAAAATGCGCACAGTTGGAAATATTTCAATACAAACATCCTGTAAATTAAACATCAATGTTAAAACTATCAAAAATTACATTTATTTTAACAATTGAACAGGTTAATTCCAGGCCTGTCCTCTTCTTCATTTTCGCAGTTTACATTCTCAACACACTATTATATGTCATCCTCGCCTTTGGGAATATGGGTTACCCAAGCACGTCAGGAATGATGCTGAAATACGTTGCAGTCTCAAGATACAATTGGTTCCTCTCCAACAATACTAATCGGCTTTCTGATATGGACAAAATAAACGGAGTGGATATATTCTTATTCATTCCGACGCTGATTGGAATTATATTTCGACAATTTTGCGGCTTCTTTGTTGATGGACTTATCCTCGTGGTGTGTCTCACTCTCTGGGTTCCGGCCAAAGGGTTTCAGCAGATGGTGAGAAAGGATATCGATAGGATGATAAGCGATGGACATCAACCTGAACGGCACTATGTTCATGTTAAGCAAGGTGTGAAACTGTTATTTTGCCATTAATATAATGCGCTTGCATTCTTATTATATTGCCCCAGGAAATGATGTCATGTCCAACTACGAAGGATTGAAGTCACTGTCGTCATTTATCAACAACGCATTTTCCCCCATGGTTTTTGTCTTCATGCTAGAAGCCATCTTCATTTATTCCATCGATTTCAACTTTGTCATCATAGCCACCACTTGGTTAAGACGATTCAGGGCAGCAACATTTATGATCAATATGGTGGCAATTTTGATTGTTTCTGGAGATATTGGGAAACAAATGGAATCAATTAGAAGTTGGGTTGGGATGAGGAATAAATTCAAAATTAACCACGACTACCTTTTCATCTTAGAAGAGGTGACAGCCAACTCTGTGGCGATTGGGGGATATTTGTTCGTGATGAATTATCAAACCATTTTCAACGTGAGGATAGCTGAATATTTTAAATAATGGTAATACTCAACATGTTTTTATTTCTAGATTTTGGGAACGATGTTGACTTACTTTATCATCTTTACGTCATCTGGACATGACAATTTCGATGTGCTTTTTACATAAAAATTCTAGCGTGGGCACACAGTGAAAGCACATGCTTACAGATTACAGCATGATGACGCAATTCTATAATACTACCGCGCTTAAAATAAGTACGCTTCGCAGTAATCGGAGTGACCAAACCGGATTTAACGATATAAGCAAGCAGATGGAACCAATTTTTTTGTGATTTTATAATCTTTGAGTAATACGCCGACTTCATTAATTCCAAATTGAAATCAATGAAACACTTAGAAATGAAAGTGAAAAAGCAGTCATACAAAACGGAAAATTACCAAAATAAGATACTTAGTTCATTAATTACGTAATTACAGAAGGTTTAAAATCAGAAGGAAAAGCACTCAGCACTGTAGGCTACAAATCCAACCGCTTTTTAGTAGCTTGTTGTTTTGCTCATAGTCGTTCTCAAAATTCTCGTCCTCAAAATTAAAATAAGTTATGTTTGCCAAAACTCCTTTCCCAATATGGACGGATTCAACAGTTTCCTGGCCGACAAATGATTTACGGTAACACACTTTGGAGATCGATTCTGCAAATAAATAAATAATTATGCATTGAACGTGGCGTCATAAGTAAATAGTTGCAAACAAACGTCGCCTACTTAATTTTCCTGGGTCAAACTTGCTGCATTCAATAAAAAAATTGTACGATTTTCCTGGTGCTAACACAATTGGAGATTCCAGTAAGACTTCAATATATTCTTGTAAGGACCGCAAACTTCCCTTCATAACGGTATATCCCTAATGAGTCATTTATCCATGCATGCCCCCGCTTTTCAGTTGCATGCTTGATTCAAATGCTGAGGTATACGTGATGATGCATCCAGTGGAAGTAATGCTCCTTCCTGTATATCAAGGTCTTGACGCAGTAAGTGTTATCTGTTTTTTTTATTTAGAAATAAGCGCCTATGGTTAACTTGTCAATTTATTGCAGAATCTTCAAATTCAACAGCAACACAAGTAGTGGAGAAGTAATCGTGAAATATCGGATAATTCAGATATTGGCAAAGTTACAAAACGAGGTATGGAAACAACAATGTCATCCATGATTTTTGGAACTGTAATTGTTGAGGTAGTCGCACTGTACATTTTAACAACGTGCATATACCTCTTTTAACGATGGCGGTGATTGGATTATTCATTTTAAGATGGAACAATAAACCCAGCCACAAATTACACACTACAATTTATTTGATTTAAAGTGAGCAAAACTTTAACATTGAAGTTTTGTTTTTCATACAGAATATCTGTATCCTTACTGTTGTAATTTCTTTAAGGGAATACAATTAAAATTGTGTTAAAAAAGTTTCGTTTCGTTTCTAGAAATTAGCATAAATACATCAACTTAAATGACTAATCATCTGTGATGTGGTAGACTTTTTTAATTTGTGCGTCATTGTAAAAGCGGTTTGGAAGATTGAAGTTACCATAATGTTTTAAACTTTAGTTACTGGTAAATATGATAATAATATACCATAGAATAATGTTAGTTGGAAGTTCAGAATAAATACAACAGCCAACAGTTACATAATCAATGCCCAACCTTGCCCTATTTTCGTTGAACTTAACACCGTGATATTATATTACTGATATGTATGTGCATTATCACTATAAATTAAAAGCGGAGAATAAATATCTTAAGTCCGTTCGTCATTAATTTATTTTATCGTCATTAAATGAATATAAAAGCACATGCCTGATTGAATTCTCTTGTTACAATTAAAATAGCCAAAACCAGGATAAGCCTAAGGTTAATGATGCAACAACACTGTTATTATTACTCGATCATTGTCTCAAAATAATGTCACTAAAGTGACAGAATTATGTCAGCCTCTGAAATACGTGCATTACATTCAACTACGCATTTATTTATGGGATGAGACAATATTTCACAGTTTATGTATAAGGTTTTAATTGATAAAAAAAAATCCTTACACAACGCTTTTTTGAAACTTGTACGGTATAATATCAAAATTGTCTTATAATTATGATTGTCAAGATTTGGGTTATACTTGCACTTATATATTGAGGATTGCGATGTTTGACTCTGAAATTATTCATGCGAATCGGTTTTATTGCACTGTACATAAAAAATAATAATAAAACGTAATGAAGGGAATCCGTCGTCGAAGTTTGCTTTCATTTTTTGTTTGAATGTCTCCATCGAGCAGTGTGAGATTGTGACGGAAAGTATCGTCAAGTTCAACCTGCTTGAATGCATCTGTGGTTTGAGTGAATTCATCCCCATTTCTTTGCTCACGTTAATATTAGAGCATAAGTTTTTTGGTTTCGGTTGCGGTTTCGGTAGTTATTCAGTATTCATGCACAATTTCTTTCAATAATTCTCCACACAGAAGAAGTAGTTTAGATCCGACCACCAGCAAAGAATCATCTCTTTGTGCATTTAGCTATACAATTTTATAATTTTATAATTCTTTGTTTTATTTAATCCATACGGAAATGTCTGGAGCATCAAACAATACGGGCGGTCTGTGTGTGTTTAATTGTGCAACTTTATTTAGTGCAGTGGGAGGATTTGCTGCTTTAGCTGGGTACGATCTAGGTGCAGAATCTGCGTTTTTTGCAATTAACGGATTGGGAGCCCTTTGTTTTGCGAAATGTCAGTATCTTAAGTTAGGATTGGAAATGTATGGGCGAAAGCAGGGACATGGGTTCAATGCAGATGATAAAGTGGAAGGTTTGTTGGTTTAATTTCTACTCATAAAATATATTTTATTCTATTAAATTATTCACAAACAAGGCTACTTAAATGTGAAACCTTGGGAGGATTCGTTTAACCCAAGTATGAAATTCAACAAGGAAAATTGGTGGAGTCTAGAATATGGAAAGCCGTTGGGACAATTGCCATTTAGCATGAAGAAAATCGGGAGGATAATTGATTGAAGTTGAGAAACAAATGGTATTACATACTTCATTCTATGCGCCATTATTCCCCAATTTAAAACAAAATAAAGTGAACATACAAAACCTGTGAAATATATGTCTCACTTCTTTTGATTAATGCTTCACATATTGTATTTATTTGTCATGACGACCAATAAACTTGTTGGAGAGAAAGTAAATTGAGTTTCAAAATAACTCCAAACAAATTAATGTACAATTATGTTCAAGGAAAAAATACTTGCTGAGTTGTGGTAATTGGTGGTTGGGTAGTTTCCGGCGCAAGAGTAGTTGTAGTCGTGGTGGTAGTTGTGGTTGGGACTGTCGTCGTTGTGGCTACATATTTCAAATTAAAGAATGCATTTCTGGGTTCAAGTCAATGCATGAATTATGCCACGTTCGATTTAAATAAATTTAAAGAATTGGACTTACCCTGGGTCGTAGTGGGAGGAGTGGCTGTGCAGGACCACCTGTACAAACTGCTTCCCGCCCTGATTGGATTGCACCGACAGATCCTGTTCTCTGCTGGGAAGCTAAGAACCTGATGACGCCATCGAGGAGTTTGTCCACAACAGACTGAAAAGGAATAGTTTCTATTAGTTTTGGATATTTCGACATATAAAAATTACTGTTGGAATTTTTACTTCTGTCAATTTGTAGGCTAGACTGTGCACGGCTAGGGTCACCTCTGCTCCGGACTACGCGAGACGCCTCAATACCCACCGTCAACAATGCAAGGCAAATCAAAACCTTCATTTTTGTATTTGAAGTTTCTTAAGGCAGAATTTATTAAAAGGCTGTCTTTGTGGAATAGAGTTACTGGGTATGTGCGATAGATTTTATACGGTGCCACAAACCACAGAAAGTTTGAATGACGCAAATTGGATTATCTTATTCAAACAAATTGTGGTAGGATTATTGGATTACAAAAATTTGCACAGTTGGAAAGAAATCGACTACCACGAATTACAATTGAAAAGCAAAGCCTACGAAGAATGTAAATGCGTCGCTAAACTGTTCAATGGCAGTCCTATGATAGGACTGCCCATATCACTCCTATGGGCTCATAAGAAAGGATTAATTGGTCATTAATAGCGAGTAAAGCAAAGTAAGAAGTTACTTCAACCTTGGGGTACAATGTTTAATCAATGGTAATGTTTGGCGCACCGTACATATGTACTTGGCAAATATCATTTGCCTTACATTTTTGCCCGGTTAACAGCGTCATTATTACTTATTGCCATCGGCGGTCCATACATTGACATTGTTTCTTATCACCTCGTGCATAAATATATTGGTTAAGGTGTTTCACTTCATGCATATTATTCGTGGTCTTGGAAACATCCTGTAACCCATTTGTGTAATATTTATTATTACAAATCCAAACAATTGAACATACCCATGTGATTGTATTTGGACAGGTGCAAATTGTTCTTTGTAATTGAGGGAATTTGAGCGGGGTGGTTTCCATTAATAATTTGTAAAAACGATTGGTAAACCGTTTTAAGTACATAAATAATTGTCTATGTATCCCCAACTGAGCTTTTCATACTCATTTTGCATGCTTATATTTGTTTGTATCTAAAGAAGTCGAAGTCGTTTAAAGAAGAATATTGCAAACTACTTACATAAAGAAAATTACTGGACCAGTGTATTTTGAGAATATAATTTTATTGTGGTTGTAAACGTTAATTAATGTGTCTAATAAGTAATTTATTTATTTGCTCGCCATCCATGCTACTCACTAGACGCACTTTTATCTTTATAACTAGCTTGTAGTTCGGCCAGCGATTTAATGGTTTCTTGATGATTTTCCCCTAGCACCTTGCATCGTCCCATATACGCCACTTTCAACAGTCCCGTAACATCATCACATTGTCCTAATTTCTTCAAAACATGTTCTCACAACCTTCGTGTTCGGAGCGTCTCAATGTGCTCTTCCCCAAATTCCATAATTCTTAGCTCTACAACTTGTTCCAACTCTATCTTAGCTTCTTTATTCTTGCCCTGGTGGAGCAAACACATCGCGATGGCGTGTTTTGTTCGCAATGGTTTTTGATGACTTGGCCCCAACAGGGATGACCCTACCCTCCACTACGTCTTTAAATAGTGTCAAGGCATTCTCATAGTCTCCTTCAAAGTTGTATTTAACAGCGTAATTGTGCATACATAGAGGCGAATTGGCTTTCCGAGTCTTCTGGATATCTTCGCTGCCTAATTTCCAGAATCTTCTTGTGGCGACGTAGGGAATCATATGATTTTGTCCCTCTACAAGACCGATGTTTATAGCCAAGTTGTGAATATGTAAAGTATCCCATACAATACGGCTGATATTGGATACATAGATTTTCCATCATATTGATTGCTTTTTCCCGATTGCATTTCCACCCATCTGATATGGCAATCGCGAGCCCCATTTTTAATGTTTCTCTGTGTCCTTCGCCCAGATATTCTTTGAACCGCTTCGCATTAACAATTTAGCAACCTGGTGGGCATCATTAAGAAGCGATAAGTCCAACAGACGGATCACGACTTGATTTACGAAGGAACAGGTGTCAGTAATCGTATCCCCAGCGGATACAATGATGTTTTGCCATATTTTTAAGGCATGCACTATTTCACTGCGTGACCAATTCTTGACGTCAATATTCTTTACAATCTGCGTAATCTCAGTTCCATCGGTTGAGTTGTTTGTCATCATGTGACGAACGACGTCTTGTACGAGGCGATGAATGGTTATATAACGCAATTGTCCTAACTGATTAATGAATGGGTTCAAGCACTATAGTCCGCTGTTGATATTAGCTGCACTTTCCCCATTTTATCAAGGACGAAGCTGGCAGCAATGGCATCCGGTTCAATGAAATGCCGATAAAGTATGGTACGTGGGTGTGATGCGAAGTATCACAGTAAACTTTATGTACCTGATGAGAATTTACCGAATATCAATGACTTCGACTTGTAGTAAAACCTGAGTAAAAATATACAAACACAAAAACTTATGCAATGCTAAATAACAACGCTGACACTTGACATAAAAACTTCAAGTCAGGTCATATCGGAAATGAAATTGGTTTTACACATGCTTTTTGGGGAAAAGCGATGGAGTACTAGGAGTACTATGTCATTATTTCGTAGAAAGTTGTTCTCAATAATTTAAAAGCGTTTCTTTTTTAATAGAAAGTGCAGAGGCGTTGAGGGTTCATCAACACCAATTAAGAACTTAATATTGTTGTCCTCAAAGTTGTGGCAAATTCGAATAATGCCTTAAGACAAATGTTTATTAGATTACTGTTTGTTTAATTAATAATGTGCTCAAGATCAACCATTAAAACCATTAAATCAAGTACAGTAATTCCTATATGAGACAATAATGATTGCGAAAGGCCACCGCCAAATCAATCCTATCTAAATGAATATTTAAATTAGTCAGTAGTCAGTAATGTAGGAGAAAAACTTGTCATTCATCTTTATGCAAGATAAATCTCAGAAAAAGTATGTTTGAATTAAAGTTGTAGCGTAGCACTTCCTCCTATTCTGCAGGTAAATAGAGACGGTGCGATGAAATGCACTGATCCCAATTGAAATATTGCTGGAGCTTCTTTGATTTCGGGTGACAGTAAGTCTTGGCCCCTTCAAACATGTCCTTCGCATACTTCTTCGCCTTCCCCAAAGTTCTTTCGGTCATGACCGCAATCTGAAATCCGTCATATCGTGTCCGGTTCCGCTCCACTTCCGACTGGTCCATTTCCGCATGAAGTTGAAGCAACTTCTCGACAAGTCGCAAACCGGAGTCAATTCGCTGATAAGATCCTGCTGCAAGAATATCCTCGTCCAGTTTCTTGCTTTTCTCAGCATTCTCAATCATGACGGGGTCGGTGCAAATGCAATCAGGGAGACATTCAATGCCCCACTGGACTTGAAGGAGCGACCTGTGGAATTTAACGAATTAATTTCAAATTTTGGAGCCAAATAAATTGCAAGTAGAATGATTATTGTCCATCTCACCTGTACATTTTGAATCCAGGCAAATTCGGGGAGCAGAGCGATGCATAGTTAATGCAAATTTCTTCTCCGCGATGAATGTCCTTGGAAGCAAAGACGGCCTGCACAATAGAAATTGAACTTTATTAATGCAGAACAGAACACGAATTTGCATGTCAATTTGCCAATAATATATTAATTTTACTTACCTTGACCTTGAAGTCATTCTCATAAAAATGCCAAGCATTCTCATCGCAGGAATGATTCAATCTGGAAATTCGGACACAAAGAACTTCATTCTCATCATCCTTCGGGCCACATCCCAAACTGTTCAACTTAAATTTCGCCTTGAGAGTTCCTCCCTCCGGCATTAATTCAACTGCTTTTGGATGAGCAGCCACGCTCTGTTGAGCACCTTCGACCATAATCCGGAACCCTTTTGGAATTGCCTTCAACGCCACGATGCCCAGACCTTTGTTCGGAATTGGGGTCACCTTCCAGTCCAAATCTTCTTCGCCACATTCCATCACACACCAGTTTTTGTGTCCCTGTCCAATTTGTGACGTCATCAGTCATCACTGATGAAATGATCTTGACTGGTTTCCAGTCCTTCGTTTGACAATCACGCCCACAATAAGCGCGACGTCGACATCCTCCACAGAGCAGCACGTTGTTCGCTGGAATCAGGTCCAAGCAGTAAGTGCAGTGTCGCTCCACTTTCTCATCTTCTTGTTTTGCCTTCTGCGTAACTTTCTCTATTTCCATCTTCATTAAAACTAAGGATTATATTTGTAAAAAGTTATTAATCATTTATGTACAACTTTGGGAATAATGATTCAGAGTCTAATTATTTAAAATGATAGCTCAACAATAATAATAATATCAATTTGGATTTTAATCTTACCTTTCACTCAGTGTCACCTTGATATTGAATATAATCTCGTCAATTTGCAGTTAGCTTGAATAACGGAGTTGTATTTCACACAAAGGAAACATACTTTAATGACGTCATCAAGAAAGGGGTAGGGGGGGGTAAGAGGGGGGTATCTTACTCGTGTTAACTCTCCCTATCTTACTCATGTTAAAGGGGGGGAGGGGGGGTAAAATTGTCCCGTTTTTTGGATGACGTCATTAAAGTATGCTCCCAAACACAACTGGACCCAACAAAGCACTACACGACACACATGTGTCGTGATGAAGCAGCGGTGAGTAATTTCTGGTTCGGAGGAATTTGACACTTTTCTTCTAAACTATAAATTTTGCTGTGAAATGTTCATATAGTTAATTATAATTGACGATAAATTATTTATAAAATTCTTTGCCTGTTGTTGTTTCCAAATTCTCCTTTCTGGGCGTTATTATGCCGTGGAGGAACTTAGCACATCCGTCCAAAAGATAACGCTGCTTTACTGAAGGTACATCGTCTGTAAGACAGAACCAGAAATTGTTTTTAAATCTGTTATAGCTTAATTTGTAAATACCGATACCAATATCCAATATACCAGGCATTTGTGCAATGTACTACATAAGGTACAAATTGAACGGCACAGCGTCACACGATTGGAATACATAATTTCAACAAATGCATAATACTTCTTCACGCTTTCCCTGAATCCCGAAGTACAGCCAGTACGATATACCAGAAGTTGCAAGTTAACAATATGATTTCAATATTGTTTTGGACGTTCGCTACATTCTGTTAACATTGGTTTGGGCACATTCCGAAAATCCAAGCAAAGCAAGTGACGACAATATCTTCTCATTTGACACATTTCTGAGGCCAAATCTCAATATCATCATCTTTAACTCAAATTGCCATATCCATTTCATCTACCACCAACTGGATTTTGGTTCTCACAATTTAGACACTTCCGACCATAGGGGTGTAACTATTCATTCTGCTCAACAATCTGTAACCTGGCCCAAACAATTCAAGGCTCTGAATATCAGACACGAACACACTATCCGTAGCTATGGGCGTCATAATATACCGTCATTTAGTGATATTTTATGGTAACCCTCCCTTCTCAAGCGCGATCCATAAATTAAGTAACGCAAACAAGGTCTTTTCTTAGACTTCCCCCCTCCCCCTTGTAACACTAGTGCAACGCGGTCCATGATCCCCCCCGGCTACCATAACGTAACGCATCTAAATTTTCTCAAATATAAATGAGTGTCGCAGATAATGTACTATAATATCTAATATCGTATAAACGTGCACTTTATGTTTGATCCATTTAGGCTATATGGTAAATAAAGGATTGGACGTCCAAATTCAAGAAGTGAACAAGTTTATTAATTTAATTCTTCCCAGCGATTCTGCATGTAATCATCAATGTCAATAACAGGTAAGGTTCCACCGGGTTAGGACTGTATTGCTTTATTTAGTTCTTCCGTCAAATCTAACTCGTCTTCATCAAACCAGTCGACATGTTGGTCATTCAGTCGAGATGTCCGTACTACCGTTAGCTCCTTCTGCCTCCGGGCAGCCATTCGCTGTGGTCGCAGTCCTCGAGTAGGGACTTCCGTCGCTGGTTGTGATGTCTTGCCACGTTGTTGTTTGCACACAGGATGGTGGAATGTCAGGTTCTTCTTGGTTCCGTGGTATATCCCACACACAGAACAAGTTCTTGAACAAATTAACTCCTTCGGGGACGGGCAGCACAAATCGAGTGGGACTTCTTTGTTGCCTCCCACTTGCAGGCTTGTATCACATAAAACTAGGAATAGGAAACGTGAAGTAAATTCATTTTTTTCTTCAGTGTTATCATTTACTTTTCTAGCATTACTGTACAGGGAATATTAAGTATGTACTTGACAACGGTATAAATGCAGTAGTCTTTTAACCAATAAATTTTTTACACATTTAGATGGATTCGCTATTCCTTGTGTTGGGGGGTGTGGCCTGTGAATGGTCATTAAGTTTTGACGAGATTTGTGATGATGATGGCATGGAATGATGTGGACGAAGTTACACGGAGAGAGGGTGGTTGTTTTTTAATTTAGTCAATTATATGTTTAATGTCAGGAATTTAAATGGATACAGAATTATTATTTCGAATTGACTCTCAATATTTAATTTATAACTGACTGGACAAATTATTGTTACTGTTGACTGGCCGAGGGAGACTTGGAGAGTGATGATGGTGAGTGAATGTTAACTCGATTTACAGAATACATGGGAAGCATTGACAAGTGAAGTGAAATACATTACTATGTTAAAGTAACACTGAACACCTTGACTATATCACTGTTAAATGTTTGAACGTAATGTAACATACCTAATTATTTAATACCGCAAGGTATTACATGCGATCAGTTAGTTAGATGTCCGGTTGTCCGGTTGTCCGGTTGTCTGTCGGCACTATAACTCAAGAACGGTTTCGAATTTCGACATGCGGTTTTTTCCGTAAGCATTCTAGGGTCAAAGGGAACATCCTCCCAAATTTTGAAAAAATTTTCAAAATTTTGAAAAATTCTTCAAAATTTTGAAAAATTTTTCAAAATTTTTCAAAACACCTGGGGTGACATGAGAAACACCTGGGGTGACATGAGAAACACCTGGGGTGACATGAGAAACACCTGGGGTG
>JAQFZJ010001137.1:0-12492 GCA_034695645.1 Folsomia fimetaria
TTTGAGTTGGAGAACATAATTATTTCGGTCGCATTCAATTCTGCGTGTTACACATCATGCCTCCGCATTGTCAGTTGTGCAATACACTCAAAATCTCACAAGTTATCAAACATTTTCCAAAAATGCGTCCCACTCAAGCTTCGACTAATTGAACTCCAATTGTGGACCTTATCAACCCACAAAAAGTGAGATGGAAATACACCCCTGTCTGGACTGGGTAAAAGAAACGACGGAATCACCCCAATCCGCCAAGAACAAGCTGCTCCTCTGGCTTCCTAACTTAACGACATTCGCCATGGGTTATAAAGACTTTAACCCCTTCATCTTGAAGTATCCTGATGATCACGGTTGCCATGACAACCATGCCAACCTCATTGCCTACATCAATCGGCACGTGGTAGAAGATAATTTAATTTTTGAAATGCATACCGATTGTTAAATCTGATTTGGGAAATAAATAATTTGATCTATGATTAGAACTTAATACATTCTGCAACCGACTCGAAACAAGCATTGTATTCAATCGCCTCCGTAAAGAATGAGGAAGTTAATTAGGAATGGATACACACAAGTAACAATGGTTTGTTGGGATAAATTTAGAATTGTCTCATCAGTTTGTAATTGTAATGTCACTCAAAGCTTATCTTGTGGAGTCATAAAGACAAGAGAATAGATATGATGATATCTAACTCGTGCACAACAAGGTTATTCCACGACCAAATGAAATGGAAGGTTATATTTAATTATGCATAACACTATCCAATAAGTTTTACGCAGAGAAATATTATATTGATGGTTTTTACTTATTGCGCTCAATTTGCAACATAGTGCGGAATTTTTGCGGGTTTGTTTTTTAAATAACACCTTATTGGCAATATGCCTTCCCCAATAATAAACGCGGTGGGGTCTTCCTTCATGTTTCGAATAAAAGGAACCGTAATCTTGCGAATTTGGTGGCAGTTATGCTTCGTTCTAATTTATACTTGTGCAATCGTATCACTCCACTTATATGTTCCTCGCATGAAGATGGATTTCCCTACGGCCCTGGTAAACGTACTGGGCGTGGTCATTGGCCTCCTCCTTGTTTTCAGGACAAATACAGCATATGACAGGTACAATGCAATTTTCCGCATGCAAAAAATAATGCAAAATTGGTCACAGGTATTGGGAAGGTCGTCGCCTTTGGTCCAGCATGACGCAGAATATTCGCGCCCTAACTCGCGGCATTTGGGAAGACGTAAAAGAGTCAGGCACTTCCGAGGAAATTGTGGAGAAACGTTCCGTCCTCAACCTATTAATAGCGTTTGCCTACGCGACAAAAAATTATTTAAGGGAAGAATATACCTATGATTCTGATGGGATTAGAGATTTACTTGCACATATTCCACAATTTGCTACACCGTCCTCAACACTGTCGTTGCAGAGTCAACAAGCTATTGGCGAAGCGCATCGCGCATCATTTGCAAGACCGGAGGTTCAACAAAATCAGGGTCAAAATGATGAGGGTTCAATACCACCGAATAAGGTTATACCAACAATTGTTGTGCATGACCCCGACAATATGGGAAAAGACAACAAAACTATGTCGACAGATATTACATCGCCTAAAGGAAATAGTCCAAACCTTGTGAGAAGGAAAACAAATATTGTTCCAAAATCAACTAGTTTAATGGCACGTGACTGTGTAAGTTAAATATTAAATTTCAAATCTTTCTTGCAATAATTTCGTACTGTGATAAATTGACTGTGTTGATATCCTTCAGATAACACCTACAAACATTCCGATCGAGATTTCCTACTATATTGCGTCCTATCTGAATGCGGTGTGTGTCAAAGGAAGGGATCTGGTGGATCCAATGGCGATGCAAATTATGCGACAAGGTATGACAGTCAGAAATATATTGGCGAAATGTATATGAATGTATTAATGTGCAAAATATTTGCACAGCCCTAAACAATATGGTGGACTGTCTTTCCGGTTTTGAGCGAATTTTAAGAACTCCAATCCCGCTTGCGTATTCAGTTCATCTACATCACATAATTTGGCTTTACCTACTCGCATTGCCATTCCAGTATGTGAATATCTTGGGTTGGTGGACTGTGGCTACTGTGGTACTTTCTGCATTTGCCCTGCTCGGGATTTTAGATATTGGGTGGGAAATTGAAAATCCTTTTGGTAAGAACAACAAAATTCAACAAAAATATGGAATTTGAACTCAGTAAAATAAATATTTCAGGGTATGATGACAATGATTTGGTAAGAATTTTACCAAAGCTGCGTAAACTAAATCAAAGTCAATGACCTAAAGTAAAATTATTTGCAGCCACTTGATGATTTTTGTACCGTGATTCACAAAGAAGTTCTAGCCATTGTGGGGCATAAAGTACAACCTCCAAAAAGCTGGTTAATATCCACAAAGAATCGCCCGCTTTCGCCATCCTGCATGGAAAACGCGGTCGAATTGAGTTCAAGACCGGTCGAAGAAGTTAGAAGATTATTGACACATGAGGCAAGCACGAGGCTGGAAACAAATTAGACAAATATTATTACGTACAAATTATTTTAGTTGTGTCGGCTGTACTACTGAAACTAAATTCGAGACATTAATTATTTCCTGTAGCCCCACAAAAATAAATACCAAGGCATGAAAAAACCATACAAATTAGAAGCCAATAATGTTATACAAGTTTGAGGGCCCTCGTATCCACACATTGCATAAAAATTGAGACATTATTTCAGTTGCCATGGCTACAGTACAAATATTACAAATAAAGTAGAGTAGCGTGGTTCAATAATTTCATATACTTCATTTGTTTTGTTTTAATAGCACTGCTGGTGAGATCCCTTTATTTATTATAGCCCGTGTTTTCAGCCAAAATTGCAACTTACATAATAATTTATCATTTCTTCCATAATTTCATCAGTTAACATCTTAAAAGTCTAGAATAAATTAATTTCAGAATTTATTAAACACGTTTGAATACCACATTACATTAGTAGCACACATTGTTGATAACATATGTACCTCAACCCGCTTAGAAATTTCCTGAATGCCTCTGCGCCTTAGAATGGGATGCATTCTTTGTTCCAACCTTTTAAACAGTGATCCACCAACCCGGCTTAAAACTCCTTCCAGTGGATTCCACCTTCTTGCTGATCGCAATGGACGAGTGATTTCAACTTCAAGTTTTTTCAGTGTAAAACCAAAATCAAAATCCTTCAAGTACATTGTTCCATTCTTATGTGGTCCAAACACCCCATAAAGGAAGATGGAGACATCTTGCGGTTTAAATTGAAATTTCCCCTTCCCAAGAATTGGGAACCTTAAAGGGCCCATTATAAGACGTCCAGATCCTAAATATAGTTCTGTTAATCTTTGCAAGTAATCAATTAAAATGATAATTCCGTGCACCTGAGACTGTAATTGAGTCCAAAGCGATGGAAATATTGATAAGCATCTTATCCATATCTGCCGAAATTCCAGTAACGTTAAATTTTGACCAATCCTGAAGATAGATATCTCTATACAATTCAGTTTCCAATTTCTGTTAAGGTTTAAAATTACTAGTACTAGTAAACTAGTAATTTTTACAACTTACTCAATATTTGCTTGAACCCGAGCACCAGTACTACCATTATTATCCCCAACAAATTCCACTTGGTTCATAACAAATTCGGGAATGTGGAGAGGGTCAAGGGGCAATAATCCCGTGCTATTGTCACCTATTAATATTTTGTCCTGCGCGTCTAAAATCATTTTCAGAATTATGGATGTTACCGGATCATGGTCACAGAGACCTTCTCTATTCCACTGCTTGATTTTTGTAGTAATCGTTTTTGTGGATGTTACATTTTTTATTTCGTTATCCTCCTCAGAGAACAGGAACCACTTTTCTGGAACTTCTTCACTTTCAGAATTATTGGAAACAATACAAATTGTTAAATAAACTAACAAAGGATAAAGATCCATTTTATGCAAATTCCAGTTAAATAATAACAGATAATTGCATTTATTGGTAAAAAGCAGTTGAAAATAAACACGCGTTTAAGCAAGAGATAGATTGAAAGTGATAGATTTTGTAGATAAACTATGTATCTAAATTGCATTGACCTTAGTCAGCTCACAGTGTTCGTTCATCGCGGAAATTGAAGGTCGACATAATTAAAGAGAGATGTATCTGATGTATTGCCTGTATTGAGTGTTTATGGAATGGAAATACTTAATTAATCCTGATATAAGTATTACAATCATTTCATTTCATGATGCATTTCACATACATACAATCATCACCATCAATTATTTATGATTGGCGAGATCAAACAAAAGACGAATTTTAGCATTGTTTATATATAAGACTGGACTGGTCAAAACGCTCATTTGAACATGCATAACCATAGCAACACACAAACCTTGTTGTACAATGGAAATGGAATGAACTCAGTAGAATAAAGTAGGAATAGAAAGTGAGTGAGTGAGTGACACTTTGCACCGCACTGGCCCAGCTCTTTTCTATGAAAAAGCGGAGCGGAGATTGTACTTTGCTTCCACGGTTCCATTCCAACCAACCCAACCATATAGTTACTCTGTAGAAGGAGATACAGAACCACTTTGCTCCTTCCAATCTCCAGTTTAGTAGTGGCTTCAGATCGAACAGAATGGCACACATTGCACAGAACAACGAACGGTCCAACAAGATCAAAGTTGTTCCAACTCAGTTCACTTCTACATAGTAATGACAAAGTTGGACTAGAATTTAACGCATAAATCGCATCTCTCTCTAAAACATGCTTTGGAGAGGCACACTAACTAAACCAGACTGTACAAATTATGCGTCTTCTTTCTTATTATATGTAGCTTAATAAATACTAGCATAAAATTTTTTAAATGCAAGCGCAAATACAGTAATTCATAAAAACTGTAAGAAAATATTATTATGAAATGGACTTGGAACAAATCACTAAATATAATTTAGTACAAATAAAAGTTCAATATAAGTAGGATCGCATGCAATTCAAAGTATTTACTTTCTTTACTATCGCGATGTATTATCTACGGGAATGTCTATTCTATATGCTTATACGTAATGTGTAACAGTGAGACAGAATTCTCCAACAATCTCTATACTCGTGACACTACCAACATGATAGTATCTATATAACTCCATCCTTTGTAATTACTTTTTGTGAGATTGCCCCTCACCTCATAGTCCACAATCCTCAACAACGTATAAATTGTGGAGACTTTGTAATATAAAAATTTGCAACTCCACGTATGGTTAATATCCATGTGTCATGTGAATAGATTTGAATTGTCCGACACTCGACACATATTGAATTAACCTTCGCCTTCTTCAAATGGTGAAGGGCCATCCGTCCATATAAGGTACGATGCTGCATGCACATTAAAAAAAATGATTAAAAATGCTTGTTGTTTTACGTCGACAGAGATCAGATTTCTCGAAAACAAGAATGACTTTAACATGTTTAAAGTTCACCTGAAATCTCTTAAGTTGAGCTTGTTCGCAATGTCGAAACGGGCGATTTTTTGAGCAGACCTTGTTCCACCCAGGTTGAAGGTACAAATATAATATAATGGCCTGTTCCATAATGGGAGACTTTGAGGAATAGGATGCGAATCCCTTAAATGAAATGATAGAGCACTTAGACTAGACCGTATATGTGCTATTGACCTTTACCAAAGAAAATCTTCTCCGCTTATTCCTTCTCCTTCTTCAGGTTCACCTTGAAGAATATGCCATCACGTAAACCAACTTGAAAGAGCGCATGAGTACTACGCAATAAGGGCTACATAAAAAATAATATTTTTAGAATGTTTAGAATCACTTCCAAACGAAACAGAGACATTTTTTTATAAGCTGAAAATGTTTCTTTTGTAAATTGCAAACTCCACCTTGAAAATCTTAATTTGGGCTATTGACAAAGAAGTTAGTGGTGTGTTTGATGAATTTCCAGGTTTTTAGAAAGTTCTACAAAATCAGCCACTGGACAGATTTTAATTATTTTGAGTTTGCTTGATAGAATAGTTAATTGAAAATCATTTCAAGGACAATGGGAAAATGATACAAACGTCGTTAGTCCGCTTCTTTTCTAGCTAACCCATTGATTTATTTTGAATATAGAACATTTTCCAGATAACAAATGGTCCCAAACACATACAAATCAGCTTTTATTGTCGATGGGTGTTTTACACTGCTTACTACTACTCGACGGTTTCTATAAACGATACTCTGAAAAAAAACAGGTAAAATTAGAATTCACGCGCAATAACTTATCCGATAACCGCAACGGAACTTACCCATCCTCCTTATCCAGTTTGTATAATTTCGAACCGTTTTCAACTCTACTTGCGATTTGATTTGCAAACTCTTCACTATTCGACGTCAAAATAACTTGTTTTTGGTCAATGATATCCGAAAAGCTAAATTACAAAATTACAAATTCAGATTAGCACGATCCTTTATTGGACAATTATGATGTCGTACCAATCAATCAATTTCCCTCTGACGGAAGAATCCAAGCATTCTTCAGGTGCATCAAATGCCACTACGGGGAAATTAGGGGCAAATTTTTGAACCAACGCAAACCTCACAATTAGGGAAGCTAATAACCTCTCTCCATGACTAGATCCGCCACGCATTTTACGATTACCACTTCCAGAATTGCCCTCCATTTCAAAATGATAATCGTATTCCACCCTGGTCGGAGTTTCTTTCTTCATTGACGCTTGCAATAGAATGGATGGAATATCGTCGTGATTGTACAGTGTGGCCCAGTGATCCTTCAAGTTGTCGTTCAAGTCGGTAATCTGCTGATTATGAAGAGTTAGCAGTCGTTGTCGTTCACTTTTGATTTGTCCATCTTTTACTGTATATTCATGGTCCATTTTGGTAAAATAGTCCATAACTTCCTGTAGGTTTTCTGATGCATTTTTCAGTCTGCCAGATAGCTCTTTGTCTAAAGATAATAGATTGGTCTTTGAAACCGCCAAATTGGTTGTGGCGGTGGCGTGATTATGTTGATGATGCTTGACTAGAGTTTCGATACGCTCAATTTCCTTTTGAAGCTTCGGCCGGGTTGAGAATTTGTCAAGTTCATCTTTAGTAAGAAGAAAAGCTTTTCGTTCCATCAGGCTATTATTTGCTGACTGGAGTTTATCTATGTCTTTATGCTTGCGTTCAATCGTTGTTAAAATTGCCTGATTAAAACAAATATATAGAAATTACGAATACATTATTTTTTTCATAAAATAATAAAAACGTGTGGATAAAAAACCTCCAGTTTCTCAACTTGAACTTCAGTGGCTGTGCGTTGAACAGTTTCGTGTTGAATGCGTTCTCTTATATCTTTATGCCAGGCTTTGCAATTTACAAGTTCCGCCTCAACATCTTCGATCTGATAATCCGAATCTGTTGTAACTGCGTCGATGGTCTCCAGAGCGGTTAAGTCCTTCCGGAGATCTTCAAGCTTCTTGCTTGTAGCAAAATGTTTGACCAGGGTTGATTCGAGTTCTACCTTAAGAGTTTTCGATTGACCCCTCAAAACTTCTACTTCGTTTGAAATCAGTTTTTTAATTTTCTGATATCCAATTAATTCCCGTTGTTTTTTTGTTATTTCTTCTTCAATGTCACTCCATGTCTCGAATTCTAATCGGGCGATTTTATTTTCGGGGGGTGCACTGCCATCCTTAGAGGAGCAGCTCAACTCTGACACCAGTGGAATGACCAATTCCAGTCTTAACTGCTCATAATAAACTTTCTCGACGCTTTGGAATCTTTTTCTTTGCTGTGCCAGATTTAGCCCATTATTTTTAATGCCAACGTTAGTCTTCCAAAATGTCCTCAATTTTTTGCCTTGTTATTATAGCACCGGTTTGACTATGACATCTAAAACAACAATTACATATGTACTGTCACATATCGCATGTACAATTTGCTAAACTTACTCTTCGCCAATGCAATTGATAATTTCCTGTGCGCATTTTTGTTTTCCCTTTAGATACGATTTCTGTTTCTCAAGCTTCAAAATGCCCACTTGCAAATTTTCAAATTCTTCCTTTAGCTCATCCCCATTTAGGCCCAACTTATCCTGGGAAGCGCTGTGAGCTGCAGAAAAATGTTTTGAAACTCAATATATCAATATATTGCGTATCAATATATTCGTAATCAATATATTTCGTAACGTAGATGATTACCGAGTATTCGTTGGAGTTTTACTGCGATAAATTCTTCAAGGCTGACCCATTTTGCTTCGTTTTGTTTAGCTTTTGCAGACTTTTCTTTAAGCATAACTAGGTTTTTATTGCACATCACAATATTTTGCTGGTTTCTTTCAAGCTCATAATTCTTATGACTGATCTGTGTCCTAAATATTTTTCATTTAATGGTTATACGTCCATATTATATTAACTTGTGTTTATGTTTATTATACTTTAATGTGTCGAATTGCTCTCCCAACTTTAGTTTCTTGTTATCGAGTACATTGTAGTCCGTCTCCGCGTGTGAAAATTGGCTTAGCACATCATCTTGGCTCTGTGATTCAGTCTTCAGCAGAATATTTTGTATTTGTGTTCGTGTTTTTTTTATGGCATCCAACCGTCCTTGGGAATTTGAAGCCATCTCAACCTTGCCAAAGGCCAGCGCTGCCTCCGTTTCAAGTGAGCCTATTTTGTCTCGAATCTGTCCCATGAGAAATGATTAATTAGAATTAATTTGATCATAGTAACAACGATGTAATTACGATCTGTTTTGCGTCACGAATCGCTTGCAAATTTTGTGAAGCTGTGTTAAATTCTAAATCCATTTTGTCCCTCCCAAACTGCAAAATTTTCATAGGAGGTATTCCATACAAGTTTCCTTTCTCCGTTAATTCTTTGTCATGTTTTTCTTCTAATTCCTCAATTTGCTTAAATTTTCCTAGTGTTTCAGTCAATTTCTTGATTTCATCGTGATGAGTCATTTCTTGCTGCCTATAAATCCGCTGGTGCTCGGCTTCTTTCTTTCTGAGCACGACTTTCTCCTCACGATCATTGGCTAACAGTTGTGCAGGTTGAATCTCCTTTTCAGTTTTGTCACGTTCTATACCCAAATTCAGAAGTATTGTAACCAAGAAAGTTAAAAGTACTATTATTGTATAAGTGAAGTTACCAACCCTCCTTTAAATAATTCCGCTTCTTGACTAGCCCATCCAACAATTTATTACTCTGTTCCAACCCAAATAGTTTATCAAAGCGCTCCTTCAGTTTTCCTGGGGTTAGGCTAAAAGGCCACAGGGTTTCTTCTTGGGGAACGAAAAGCAAGTTCTGTATTATAGCAGGTGACAAACCAAGGACTAAACCAATTTGATTTCCTGCGTTGGTAGTGTACGGGCCAGAAAGAATTCCATTTTGAATTATTCCACATTCTTGTTGTCTGCCTTTGCTGAACAGGGACCATTGGATAATAATCTCATTACTGTCTTTCTCCAGTTCCAAGACAATGTTTGCCGCTGGGGAATCATTGCTTTGTGATAAGAATGCAGATACTGAAAATAAATATAATATAATAAGATAAATGTAAATAGTTCGTTAGTTGCTAAAATAATTAAGCAACGCACAGCGCTCTCTTCCAGGACTAAATGGTATGTCCCCAGTGAGGGCGAAGGCAAGGACTTCAATTGTAGTCTAAAAAAATTGAACAGGACGTTAAAAATAGCAAAATTGATAATTTTTTACTGTTACTACCGTTTTCCCCGATCCATTCCGCCCTTTAAGTACTGTCAGCTTTTCATCAAAGTCAATAACATGCCAACGACCACTATTATTGTCTTTCTCGCTAAAACTTCTTATCCCGAAAAACTTTAAGCGTTTTAATTTAATCATTTTTGTTTCTCAAATAATTCAATACTTATTAAACTAAAAACTGGTACAGTAGTAAAATGCGATTAAATTGCATGAAATTAGAAAGTTCTGGAAATTGTGGTGCAATTTCCAGTCAAGCTTTTAGAAAGTAAAAAGTGATATGGTAAAATTTACCGGGCATTCGTCCCGGGTTGATGGCAGACTTGCTCACCAAGCAACCTTTAAAGATCCTAAATATGCATAGTGTAGTTCAATGTTGAGTTAACAACGATTCCAATCACGGAAGAGAGCGATCGCTGACGACGTGAACTACTCTCTCCTCTTTACTCTCTAAGTGTGAGATACTATGCTTGCTAGATATGTTTCATCCCCCAACCACTTCCAAATAACCATAAAGTATTTTTAGTATTACTCACCCCATTCATGCCATTAATCTTTCTGCATCATATCCTTTGTTTGTAAATTACATGTAAATGCAATATGTTGCATCTGCAAGTTTTTATTTGTGGTTATTTGTCGTAGTTTGATGGTAAATAAATAATTGGATCTTTTTTCTATGAAGAATGAACATGAATAAGAGAAAAATGGCAAAGAAACCATATCAAATAAAATCGATACGGTTGAGAGTGAATTATCATCATCAATTTTTTATTCACAACAAGATATGAGACAATGCAGATACATATGAACCTTTATAAATCGTGTAAACTAACAAATATTTTTCGTTTCTCTGTTCCCACAAAATATATGCCTAATATTATACCTGCCCCAGTTGACCATGAATGTGTTTTAAACATGTTTTAAATAATATCTTTGTAATAATAAAAATAAAATAATTCATAATGTTTTGTTTTAAATAAATGAAAACAAACCTGATACCAACACATTAATATATGAATCCAACTTAGCAACCACCCTAGCAACGGATATTTTTTCTTTCCAATTTCTCCCGTTTTTTCGACTTGATTTGATATCCCGTGACCCCCGTCACGTAGGGGAGTGGCCCCTGCACCCCACGAGTCGGCGCGGAGTTCTGAGTGTCCGATTCGCTGCGGGTTGGCCATTCTCAAGCCTTTTAAAGGCCTGAATCAGGCGAGAATTGTTTGATCTTCTTTTTAAAATTATTTATAAAAAATCTAAACCTTCTTAATTTGACTTGGGTCGGGTCACTTGATCTACTCTCCGCGCCCAAGGTCAACTGCTGAGCAACCCGGTACATAATGAGTGGAGCAGCCAGCCCCATAGCAACCAAATAAAGAAAAACGTGGCCTTAGCAACGGACATCTTTTGGCGGACTTCTCCCATTTTTTTTCCGACCGGATTGAATATACCGTGACCCCCGTCACGTAGGGGAGTGGCCCCTGCACCCCTCGAGTCGGCGCGGAGTTCTGAGTGTCCGATTCGCTGCGGGTTGGCCATTCTCAAGCCTTTTAAAGGCCTGAATCAGGCGAGAATTGTTTGATCTTCTTTTTTAAATTATTTTAAAAATCTAATCCTTCTTGATTTGACTTGGGTCGGGTCACTTGATCTACTCTCCGCGCCCAAAGTCAACTGCAGAGCAACCGGGACAATGGCGCCCGTGCAAAGAAGTCCTCAATCTCCAGCAGGTCAACCTGTACCAAGTGGCAATGTAGATCTAAACAGCCTTCACGACACTATTTTGGAGCAGAGTAAACTTATGCTGCAGCAGTTTAAAGAAGTCAAGGACACACAATCATTTATTCTACAACGAGTTGACAAAATTGAAGCAGAAAATAATCAAATGGCCCAGAATCAATTGAGAACAGAACAAACTCTGACTACATTTCAGGAAGAAGTTGCCCGCGACATGTCTGAAATGAACAACAAAGTTGAGGAGGAAATTCGCAAAATTCGTAAAATCAATAATCTAATTGTGATGGGGATTCCAGAAAGCCCAGACGGGCTAACTCTCCTTACAGAACTACTACAAATCATTTATCCAATAGCCTACAAATCTCTTAAACTAGACGAAAGGGTTGGGAAACCTTCTAGCACAGGATCGCGGCCAGTGCGATTGAGGTTCAATGGTCAAACTGAACGACAAATTGCCCTTGATAACTGCAAGAATTTAAAAGGAATGCATAAATTTTCAAAAGTCTCAGTGAAGAAAGATCTTAGGCGGGAACAGCAATTTCAACAAAAATCTAGAACTATCTAAGCTGTCTGCTGATATAACAGCAATTATTAACTGGTTAAAGAGAAACGGGATGAAAATTAATATTTCTAAAACCCAATTAATTGTACTTGGTTGTGCGTCAAATCTTGGTAAGATTGGTGATGTACATTTAGATATTGACGGAGTTAAAATAATCAATCAAGGTACACTGAAATGCTTGGGACTGACTGTTGACTCCAAGCTCTCCTGGTATGATCATATAAATGCTCTTTCTAGGAAATTCCATTTCATGGCCAAATCGCTATATCCAATTAAATCTCTAATTTCCTTTGGCAATCTTAAGAAAATCTATAATGCATGCCTGATCTCACTTTTTAATTATATGACCGTAATTTGGGGGTCTGCAAACTACAAAAATCTATATATCATAGAAAAATGTGTAAGGAAAACTGCACGAAACTTGCTAAATATGTCCAAATATGATCCTGTTAGACATAT
>JAQFZJ010001138.1:0-12487 GCA_034695645.1 Folsomia fimetaria
TTCGATGACTTGAAGAAATGTCGTCTCATTAATAATCTCTGGTTTCGGGAAGCAGATTCATTTTTCTATAAGAAAACCGTTGTCAAAATAGAACCACAACCAATTTCTGAGAACGACTCGGACACGAAGGTCTACTTTTTAGACATTCCCATGTTTGGTTTGCACAAATGCGGGAACTTTTCCTTGTGGCTGTTCAACTCAGAGTCATACAGAGACAAGGTTCTTTCAATTTTTGAAGGGATTTAAAAATACAAAGAAGGTGTTCAAGTAAAATTCCTGCACATTAGATTTTGTGGAACGAAGAAGCACATCACATTTGTCAAACAAGTTTTGAAATTGAGCCCACATTATAGGAACTGCGATTGACATGTTCAGAAGTAGAACCTGACCATGAAGGAGAGGGTGCTGACCCCACATTTGAAAATGAAGCTTCATTCCGTGAACTGACGGTGTTGAAAATATCTGGTGATAAGCCTGTCAGGGGTGACATGGGACGAAGCCTTGGCAAACTCTTGGCCAGCATAACCAGAAATGCGCCAAAATTGAAAGCTAGGTAACTTCCATAATTCTCGATTTGCAAAAGGCATTGAGATTGAGAAAGGTTTTTATTAGCGGAGTCGATCAAGCGAGAAGTACTGGTTTTCAGTCATGGACTCCCACACAAACAAACCTCGTATATAAATTTAAAAACAAACAGTCACATATACTAATATTAATAATTATAGTACTAAAAGTAAATAAGAATTAGGCGAATAAGTTTGAAATCATTTGTAATTCATTACGCATAAATACTGAAACACTGCAATGCTGAAGGTGTGTTCAATTACAATTAAGTTTTTCATCATTAAATTTTTGTAGGTTTTCTTGGCGAAAGTTACATATATGGTGTGGTGTATCTGACAACTAAAAACTATTGCAGACTTTAAAATAATTTAAATGCAAAATTTACGCGATTTCGCCATTGTTACCATATTTCAACTCTTTCACATAGCCATACACGACAAAGATACAATAAACATTGAACAATATGCCAATCCCGCTGTGAACCAGAACCATTTCATTTCCTGTTCGAAGATTGACACAGTCAACCACGAATCTGGCAATCACTATGAGAAACACGATGATGCTCACGATAAGCCAGATCTGGCACTTTTTCACGTTTTCCTAAAAAAGGATGAACATTTTAAATCAATTTGCGAAATTCTTGTGATTTCTTTTTTTACATCTCTTGCTCCTTGCCACAACAGAATTGCCAAGATAAGCGATGCAGCTGAACCAACCGCGACCAGGGCGAGCGTGACTGTTAGGACGGTCTCTGCATATTTTGTAAGAAATTGCAAATTATATTTTAAATTGCAAATGTAACGTACCAGCTTACTCGTAATATTTGCATTGCTTGTTGTGCTCGCCTTTGTGAGATCTTCCTCACTCACTTGCGTTATTCCGATTAATCCAAGAATTGCAAATATGAGCAAAATCGTTGCTGCAGTCTAAGAATTAGATTAGGCAGGAGAATTAATGATTTTATAAAGACAGAGAGTAATTCCATTATAAAGATTAAATATTCATTAAAGACCGATATTCTGGAAGACCGGTATTCCCATTGCATTGCGAACGCCATTAAAACTTTCATATGACTCATTTAACAAAGCATGGCCCGCAGCCACACCATTAGCTCGAGTGTAGTATTTTTTAATTTCTAATTGCAGAGCAACCATCCTATCATTCTTGCTCATTTCTATTCAATGAACGGACTCGTTCAAACACTCCGTGCTCATATGTACAACAAGTCGTATGGAATCAAAAAAAATATACATAATCAAATAAACACTACAGATAATCATATAAAATTTATTTTTCAGAAATTTATTCAATTTGATGTAATGTGTCTAACATACCTGGTATTTTAGAATATAATATAATTTTATAATATTTTTAATTCGTGGAATTAATGAATCACAATATGCAGGATAACACGTTTGCAAAACTTTTATTTACCCTAAAAGGATCTTTAACGTGTCACACAAATACAATCCATAAGTGGAATGTGAAATGCAACCTTTGCAACGAGACCTTCTGCTCAAATGACACGTTAAAGGAGCACATGAGCAGGATTCACACAAACGAAAAACCATAAGTTTCCATACTTCAAGTCATTTAAGAGCACATCGAAAACTGACGCATCAAGATGGAAATGACACATCTTCAAACTTCGCGGGTAGCAAAATTGTGTATCAATTGTATGACAAAGAATTTTCTTCTCCATCTTCCCTGTATAACCACAACCACCGGATGCATAAAAAAGCACCAAAAAATTTTTTTTGCACTTCATGCGTAAAACAATTTTTTAATAATCGAAACTTGGGAAATCATATTTCTGGGATTCACACTATCTAAAGAACGCGGAACCACAAACCACAAACGGGATCATACGGATTTGGCGAGTGGACAAATGTTCCCTTGCCCGTTATTCACGAACAAAACATTTCCCACAAGAAATAAACTAACTGCGCATAGAAAACGGGTGCATCGTAGAAAGAAGAACTAATTAATTACTATTAAATATTAGACGAAAATTAGAATAATATTAAATGTAAAGAGACTTTTTTTGGTAACTGCAATGGTCCCCAACAAAATAACGGAAAACACGGCTTAATACGAATAACCTCCTCGTTTGTACAGCGTGATTTAGGTGAATATATGTCCCGGCTTATAAAAATCCCGGCTTGTAAAATTTAAAAGCAACCAGAGTACCAGAGTACCAGTATCAGAAGAATTAATCATATTTTTTACAGATTTTTAAAATCAGTGGGGGTTGATCAATGTTAATTCTCCCAAAAAAGATCAAATTTAACATGCAATTCCCCACCCCTGTCCCGGTTAGTAACAGAAAATTGAAACCTGGATACCAATATTTTGATGTGTCCAGTTCAATGTGTAATGAATATCTGCATAAAAAATGACATCAAAATATTGGTAACCAGGTTTCAATTTTCTGTTACTAACCGGGACAGGGGTGGGGAATTGCATGTTAAATTCATTCTTTTGTTAGAATTGACATTGATCAACCCCCACTAATTCTAAAAATCTGTAAGAAATATGATTAATGTTTCTGATACTGGTACTCTACAAAAAAACTTAATTTGAGCAAAATCGGTGGTTAGTGGTTGCTTTTAAATTGATTTTTATAAGCCGGGACATTCACCTAAATCACGCTGTATAATGTGGGTCTGCGTGGTTAGATCCATGACCGTTAATGAAGAGTGTGCAAAATGTAGAAAGTGATATTTGATGTGTAAAGTATTCGAAGGAGAAGGAAAAATATACTTAGATAGATAGATAGACAGATAGTTTTATTTCAAGGATTGATGTGGCTGCGGCCTTTACAGCCACAAAATATTCATCATTTATACATATAATTGAGTAAATATACTTACCTAACTTTATGTTTCAAAGTTGTATATTATCAACGTTTAATATTTAAGATATTAAACTTTATTTAATCTATATTGAATAGATCTGACAATTAAATAGACTGCCGTTTTTATTTAAATATACTTATAATAAATATTTTGTTGAGGAATGTTGGGTTTACGAAAATCATCCAGCCAGTATCTGGCTGCCAGTTAATAATTTGTCAGACAAAGGCAGCTTCATATTCTGTTTTATTGACGGCGACGAAGCTTCAATTCCGTCTTTTTTAATGAGTAGCCTGATCCCTTCCAACCATACCACATAATTCCGTGTTCAAATGTGCCCACTTGGCTACTGTTATGATATTTGTTGTTCAAGCAAACCTTCACAAATTCAAATAAATTGTATGCATTAACATCGGGTGATTATAGTTGGTTTTTTCATTGAAAACCCCTGGCCTCCACCTTTTCTCCTTAAAAGTTATCGCTTCGCCAAATTATAAAAACTTGCGCACACCATTCAGTCCCCCATAGTTTCAGGGGTCTTCAATAAAAAAACCGACTGTAATTAAGTTCAATTTAGACGAAGTAATGCTTACATCTCCTCCGTGTTTCGTCCACCACCACGGACCATAAGTTGCCGCAAAATTAGTTAACGCACTTGTATCATGATCTTGATCCTTGGTACTAAATTGACTTCCATTGTTGCGGGCAAAGGAATCTCCTGTTTAAAGTAGATTCTTTGTAATTTGCTGGATTATATATCATGTTAAATTTACTTTACCCGCATTTCCGCTGTATCCGGAAATAGATATTCTATATTTGTCCGATGCCGCGGATAATGCAAAAGCATCGTACTCCGCATAAGCCTTGTTGCCTTCCCAATCCTCCAAATCAACTCGAAGTTGGTTGAATCCAGCAGAATTTAGAAGGTGCATTGCCTCCAAACCTAAATATACAAAATAAGGATGTGTTACACATATTTTACTTTAATAACTAGCTATGTATCTATCGAGCCGTAAAATGCAGACCAATCCAATAATCGGCGTCAATTTTTCCAAAACCTCGAGCATAATCGCCCCAATTTCTATCTTTAAATTCCTCTCTGATTCCGCCATGTTTAAGGAGTGTCCCTCTGCGCTGGATAACGACCCATTCATTGGTGTACGGAATTTCGCCTTCCGCAATTTTTCTTGCCAAGACGGACGGCAGAGGGAGCAAATCCTACATAATTTAAATTTTAGATAGAGGTAATTAATTACTTTTACGTGTAATTTGTGTAGTGAATGATGATCAATTACATCAGCAGATTCATTCACTAAAATGAGATTCAGATTTGAAATTTCCTGCGTGGTTAGTTTGGATCGGTCGTCTTGGTTACTGGCATTCATAGCGTCCACATTTTGGTAAAGAACAAGACTGATGTTGTTTAACTTCTCGATCGAATTGAGAATTTGGGTATTGAAAAGGGTTGCGTTCATCGCAGCACTATGCATGTCCGTATTAAACTCATTCAGCTTGAAATGCAAGCTAGAGTTTATTGACATTAGCTGGCGATCATTAGCCGCATTCTGTTTCTCAACTCGGTAAAAAAGACTGAAATTCATGGATTCTAAACGTTCCTCAACTTGCACGGCTTGCAATTGCAGCTTGTTCTGTTCCCTGGATATTATATCCCCGTTGTTAATCTACAACCAATTACAGAAACTTAAGAATCCAAGCGGTTTCCTACAACATTTTCCGAATTACCACTGAAGCCTTCAACTCAGTTTTAAGTGACTCCATCTTCCTCATCATGGTGGAGTTTAAAGACGACATTTTTGTGTCCAATGCATCCTCACCTCTTCCAATTTGCGCCTCAATTGCCGACAATTTTGTTTGTATTGTTTCAAGTTTTGTTGGCAAGATTGCTACTTTAGCTTCTAAATTTTGTGTTACTTGTTCAATGTTTGGTAGAAATTCGTCATGTTTTGCTATCAAATCGGCTATTTTGGCTTGCAAATTAGATTCAGTTCTTTCTTGTTTTAAGATCAAGTCCGTCACTTTAGTTTCAATGCCATCAATCTTTTGCAACAGTTCATTTTGTCGGGTTGCTAGCACGGAAATTGCGTGTTGAACGGTTTCCATGAGACTCATGATTTCATCCAGACTATCGTCCTTCGAGTTTCTTTTTAGTCGAATAGTACGACCGTAGTCGTTAAGACTTTTTCCATCCTTGAAAATATGAGCACGAATATAAAGCAAATTTACTTCATGAATTTGGTAAAAATTCTTACGCTCAATTCTTGTGTTGTCGAGGAAATAGTCAGGCTGCCAAACAGTAAAACCAGAAATATAGTTGCAATATGTTTCATTTTCAGTAGATAACCGCACTAAATGGAGTTACGCTAAGTTAATGATCCACTACATACTGTGATAAATTGTATACATTACTGGTCCCCAAGAAAAAGAGGCAACCAAGTAAAGAATGAAGCATCCTTTTCCAAGTAATCAATCTAATCTAACCACAGTGGCTGCGTAGTTTGCACTGTGTCACATAATTGCTTCACGACATTGGTAATATTAAGGATGGACTGGAAACGAAGATAAAACCATTTCCCAGTAAAGAGGAATAAATTAACGACAAACTGTAAACTCAATTAAAATTATTTCTTGGAAGAGGTTGTGAAATTTGGTTATGATTGATTAATGACTGCTGTCCAAGGTCTTCCTACGTATTGCTGGCACATTTTCACTAAATGAAGTTTAATACTGTTGTACGAATCGCACTACAGTACTTAACTTTAGTTAGGTGGAAAAGAATACAAAAATTAATCAGGACTAACAGTAATATGCTGCATTTGCTGCGAGATTTATAATGATTATAGTTGATTTATCAGGCCATTTACATAAGTCAAGTTAAGTTGAGGATATATTCCCTCCACGACTATGGAAAATTTTCCGCCGCCAATATGCTCCGTATATTCGTCAGGGAGATGATATTTGGTGTTAAATCGACCTTCATTCCTTGTTTAAATTCAGACATCCAAAGAGGAAATTGTTTGTACATTATTCGCTTCATTATAAACTTAACTTTATTAAGGGGTGAGATTGTCCGTCTGTCCGTGCGATAACGGTCGAACGGTTTGACGCAGAGACTTCAAATTTGGTACACAAGTTCCTTTGGTCAAGGACTCGGATAAGTTCGAAGATGGGCCCTGTAGGTCAATTGGGGTAATTTGAGATTGTGTACCAAGTGAACCAAGACCACTCGCACACACCTGGGGTATCGTCAAAGCTTCCCGCCGTCGAGGGGAAATGTGAGATTTCATGTTTTTAGTCGTATACGCTAAAAACAGGAGACCGAGTATTTCCACTCTTTGTTTCACCCCTTGCTTACTGCGTTGCCACCGTTTATTTGTTCGTATTTTCGCATTTTCGAACTTAATTCATCGCTTATAGTGTAGTTCAAGTATGCTCAAAACAGATTTATCCAATTTTTTTATAAATTATCCGACCCGTTTCAAATTGGATGGATCGGATTTTTTCCAAAACGGATAAAATCGGATCTGAATTCGGATCGAATAGGATTTTTTAAAATGGAAAAAATCGGATTTTTCCTAAATAGAAAAATCGGATTTGGATGGACCGGATTTTTTGAAAACGGATAAAATCGGATTTGGATGGATCGGATTTGGGAAAATGGTCATGCGACTCACCTTGTACCCAACAACATCAAAATTTACCATGGAAACAACCCTATTGTCCTGATTAATAAGACTGCAATCCCAGACTGCAAGTTTATGGTTGGTTCCAATAACTACGATACATCAGGATGATCCCAGTATGACTTTGATATGACATATGTATAATCCATTCCCTTAGGAACTTGGGAACTTATATTTAACTTACTCACTTTTATTTACACAATTGTAACTTAACGATACATGTTTATAGTAAATGAAACCTTTAACTGAACATTATCTTAATAACAATGGGAATGTTCCAGGAAACTTATTCTAATATTTCCATTCGATCGGATATAGTCACGACTCGAGGGATACTTGACCACTCGATAATTTAGCCTATCTTGCCTTATCTTTTTACATCTTTTTATACCATCTAATTAATTACCAAAGTAATTAGTAATTAGAGGGTGTCTGGTAATTAGTAATTGAATACTTTATAAATAATCGGTCTCTTCTCACGTAGACATCGCCATGTCATTGACCGTTTGTCGCTCGGATTTAGTTCCTATGCATGCACAGCCTTACGTGCATAAGGTAAAAATTCAATGCGAAATAATTTATCCAAATACCTTCGTATGCATCTATTTTTGCATATTTTTCGGCTTTTTACGTTGACGAACTTTCTATTTCTGAATTACCGCATTGGTATACGTTCAGGTAGTGAATGATAACATAGCTTTTGAAATTAAGTGCCAGAATGAATAATGGTCCAAACTTCTTGAAGGGTATAATGAATTTTATTGGTTTGGGACAGTCGACCACTGACGGTAGAGGAGGATCATGTCAGTAATTATTCATGAAGTATGCAAATCCTTATTTGTTAGCAGAATAATATGTAATTTAACCAGGAGTGTTGGCAAGGACCTCTACCACTTTCTCCGACTTGTGACCCATCCTTAAAATGAAGCCATACTGACCCAGACTTCTAGTCCGAAACACATAGGTACACTAAATTATGGATGGTACATCGCATATGGTGATGATTAAGTTGGAACTCTCTTCAAGTTAATGTGATTTAATGCAATGTAAAAAATAAGCAAAGTACACTAATTTGCAATATTAAATGCTAATGGGTAGCATTGAAAGGATTTAATATAATTCGGAAAAATCCATTATGATCAGTCCATTTCATTCAGTATTTATCGCATTTATTCAAAAGTTGGGTCTCAAGTAATCAATGACCGTGTGAGTTGCGCCATCACTCTGTCAAGGTGATTGATCGAAGGATAGGGGAGAGTTTGAAGCGCATACATGCGTTTTTGTTGGTAAGATGGGACCTTGACCTCTCATAATGTTGTGGATAAAACGTTGAACACGTTTATTGAGTTATGACCAAATTGTTATCGAGCTCAATGTAGGACAAACTCACTTAACCAAAATCCTTTACGCAAAATCACAAGATCAAAATCCCTTGAGTCAAATATCGCATGCATCAAAATCTCCTGACAAAAATCCCACATGCCAAATACTACATCTGACCAAAACTCCACGACCATTGATATATCGTACGTTGTCGTATAAATTGTAAAAGAAAAGTCCCACGTTGAATCTCAATCCCTTCCCATTGTTTCGTAGTGGTTGCAGTTTCGAATGCATTTTTGCAGAAATCCAAGCAGGACATGTGTTGTGCTTCGTATTCGTCTCATAATGTTCAGCATTTTTATTGAGATATTGTTATGGTTTGTAAACCAGTTCTTCGGAGCTGATATCTGTTAACACTGAAATAAAGGATGACTTGACTTGACTTGATGATTAATAGGGTAGTGTGTATGCTACTAGATGCGTCTTCTTACGTTGTAATAATTTATAAATGATTTAGTGTATCACGATTTCCAATTTAATGTTCATAGATAATCATACATATTTATGTATGTAGATTTTATATTAATATGTTGCAGTAATTTTAAAGCACACAATTAATCGGATCCAGTAACGTAACCTCTTTCGACCCACGGTCACCAAAGTGATACCCTATGTTGTCCGATAACCCCAAAGCCCAAAGTATATGAACAGGTTCTGTTGTGATTGGTGAATCCTGGTCAAAGTCGCCCGTATCAAATTTACGCCAAAACATTAGCTCAGTATGTGTCTCATTTTCCTGGGCCTGAGTTAAAAACCAATCCTGACTGTCGTCACGTACCGGAGTTGTGAAGCCAACTCCGTGATAATCCTGCAGGACCGAATCAAATGAAATACGACCTAAAAAGATTTATTTCATCTGCTTTACGTACCCAAAAGAACTCGGTCCCATTAGCATACACTCCTCCAATTGCCAAGTCCCCAACAAACATGGTAGAACCCGCGTAGGACAGCCCGAAACCGACGTATCCCGTGTTTTGCGCGATCACATGGAATGCAACTGTCCTCTCCTCTGGATCAACGGTCCAACGTACCACATATCTTTCATGCAGAATTTCCTCCCTTTCCGGAAGAAGAGAACAACCCGGGAAATGCAGAATTGAAGCCAAGTACATGTTTCGATTTGCGGAACCGTGTGAGAACATGGCGTCAGATGATCCAATGGCCCAAATGAAGGTTGTAAGGGAATCCTATGCAACACAACATTGCATAAACATGTGTCGCATCCAAATTGAAACATCCACTTTATTGACACTTGATATACTTACATCTATGACGTGATCATGCTGTCCATCCCCAGTGTCCAAGTCACGATGAAAAACGAGTTCAGTATGGGTCGCATTTTCGGTTGCACTGTCCAGAAACCAATCTTGGCTCGGGTCTAATGTGGGTGGGTTGGCGTTATCCGTGGCGTAATAATCCTGGATTTGAAATGCATAAATGTTAAAAACAAGTTCTAGTTCGTGTATCCTGTAGAAAAGAAAAGACGTACCCCAAAGTAAACCGTCCCATTGGGAAATACCCCGCCAATTACAATATCACCCCCACTCATTCCAGTAAAACGCGAAATACCGAATCCCACATAGCCAGTGGTGGCAACTACCACATGGAACTGGACGGATTGGGAGGTCAGATTGGCTGTCCAACTTGCGTAATAATCATCTTTTCGAAACACGGCGTTTCTTGTGGGAATGCAGGATGTGTGTTCGTGCAGAGTGATTCCTCTGGATGCAAATGCTGGGGAGGGTTCACTTACTACGAAAATTGCAATGATTGCAGTAAATAGCAATTTCATTTTGATAAACATTTTTACGTCTCCCAATGCACCTGGAGAGTAGAATTGAACTGCGTGTCATAAATTCTCTTGGTGGATTGGAAGGCACGAGTGGTGCTTGTCATCACCTCACAGGCTGGGTTGACCACACTCACTCCATGAGGTGATCACGCACCCCAGACTAAAAATACAAGGACCTTATCATCTAGTGACATACATTCATTTCTGATTGATCCATGTTTTGCCTGTTCGGCGCAGACTGTCAATAATTGCATTGTAGATAATATGCGTTGTATGAATTTGGAGCAGATAAAGTTAGTATCGTGTGAATGTGATCCAATATAATTATGAAGTAGGTTATACTTATATTGGAGAACAAACCAAAATGCTGGATTATTTGTTCACTTAGTTCGCTTATGTCATACGATGGCCAAATGTGAATGAATATGTGCTGGAAGAATACAAACTCCTTAACTTGGGACTACCCACAAAAACGTTCTCTTCCATCTTTAGATTCGGATTTCTTTAATATCTGTGTTTTAGCTGTACTATACCAAGAAAGCTGTTGGAAATATTAAATTCAATGAGAATGAGGAGTTAGATTTTTGGGGTGAAGTTGTTTGGTTTGTTTCCCTTATGTCAAGCACAAATGATGGTCTGAAGACGTTTGCATCATGGCATCGTTTGCGGATAGTCACCATTTCTGCATATAAGAACAGTTCGCTCAATTTTTCCCGTAACGTTTTTATATTTTGAGTTTTTTATCAAATCATCAGTGATGAATTTGGTTTTGATGTTGTACGCAAGTTGGGTTGCGCTTAATTGAAATGCCTATTACTTCACTTTAAGGATCCTATTATAATTGTACTTTTGATCCTGTTGGCTGATTTGGAGCATTTTGAAATTTTGGGTTAGGCGGACTTTTCTCAGAATGGTCCAAAAATTAAAATGTTTACGAAACGTGATAGGTGTCGATGCTCAACTCAAATGGCATAGAAAAAGTATCCCTAGTTAGTAATAATATTAAGAGGATTGCAACTTCACAATTTTAGAGTCGCCAGCAGTTTGTGTTTACGTTAGTGCATAATTAATGCGTATTGTACACTTGATTTTTTCCATTCCAATTGTGGTGATTTCCTTGCACTTTTCTTGGCTCAGGCCATTAAAGATGCTTCAATTGTTTAATTACTACATCTTATCAACCCGATTATTGGAGACGGATTAAAAAGATTAGAACGCGGTGAAAGCTGTGTTATGCTTCAAGTGTTACCTATTATTGTATTGTATAGTTATTAGAATTGTTACTTATTTTTCTGTTAGTGATATGAATGTAGATCATGTTTGCCGGGTGGGTTAAATGATGGGATGGTATTGGTATTGCTGTTACAGTAATTAATCACAATTAAAAGGGTCCGTTGTAAATAAATTGGCAATATTTAGTATTAATGATTAAGAAGTGCATTAATTTGGTCTATATTTAAAATTACAATGAATCCAATTTCTTGCTCGGGCTATAATCAGCACACAATAAAAACAAACGAGATTTAATTCATTCTACTTGGTGTTTAAAATATTACATTCAACATGGTTTTCAAAATATGTCATTCAACATGGCCTTTTGAAAATATTTAACTCAAGGTGACCTGCAAAATTTGCGATCACCCAGTTATAGCAACTTACCTTTCGGGCTTCCCGTTGTCGTTGCCATCACTGTTTTCATTGTTGAAAATAATGTTCTAATTTGTTGTCAGAGGAGAGCGATGTGGAGTCGAGCCAACCAAAAACAACGGTGAAAGAGCGGTGAAGCGGTGAAGGAGCTGGGTCGCGAGTTCTTTTTATTGTCCGTACTTTGGAAGTAGTACTTGAGCGCCATCTGGCGACTAACTAAATATATCGCAACTCATTATATGGATACCGAGGGGTGTAATATTAGGAAATTAAGAAAGATATTTAAAGAAAGTATTTATTTCTGTTGAATTTGTCGATAGAAAATGTGTATCACACAGTAAATTGTATCACAATTACCAACGATATTGCTACAATGACCCTCAATGCATTCTTTTACACTATCAATCCAATCATCCCATGTCTTTAATTCATTCTATACCATACACCGTGTTAAGAAAATATGTTCTAACCCAAATAATTGTGAATCTGAGGTACATGAAATGTATAATAAATTCCTTCACAGGGGATACCCCAAGAAAATTTTA
>JAQFZJ010001139.1:0-12476 GCA_034695645.1 Folsomia fimetaria
GTGGATAAGTGGATTGGATAAGCATAGAAGATCATCTATTTTATTTAATAGAGATAATCTCAACGATTCTAGCATGACATTAGCATAATATATTTGCGAAATATTTAAGGCATAGATAGAGAACTGCTAAATAAGTCGATCTATTTTACAGAATTTGTGCGTAAATGATTCTTTATTCGATTTGCACATGAAATTGCGCAAAAGTATCGTAGGTAACTTAAAATTTCGTCCATTTTTATTATTAGAAACTGGAACCACCCCCTACAACTTGGTTAATATTGTCTTGAAATTTGCCCACCACATTTCCAGGAGGGATGTAAAATGCAACCACAAATGTTCCAGCTTTTCCAGAAGATTTCGCAATTCCAAACTGTTTTGATTCTTTCCAGATTATTTGCGTGAATGAGCCTATGAAAAAAATGGCAATAAATCTATCATTAATATTAATAAATTATCATTATTAATTAACTATTAATTAATTACCCGTTGATTTTTGAAAGTCCATCTTCCCCCAATCGAAATGTGACTCTTCATGATACCAATATTCTACAGGGACATCTCCCTTCATCGCATGACCTGGACCGCTGGACCAGTAAATGTTCTCGCCATAACCGAAATGACTATTTTCCATGCTTCCCTTCACTGCTAAAGCGTCCGCCCAACTTTGTGCGGCTCTGCATAACTGATAAATAAATTAAGATAAACTAAGTTTCCTTTATTAATAACCTTACATCTCTCGACACCATTAATAATGGGACGCCATGCTTTGCACGATACTTGTTGTGACATCGGAACGCTTCTTCGACAAATATTTCATCATTTCTTGGATCGGGAAGAGGAGGAGTAGGTGTCTAAAAAAAATAAGGGTTAATTTAGCCGTGGTGTTGATTATTTCTCGTAATTTATGCATGGATTAAGTACCCCCACTCTATTATTCACATTATTATAGCTTTGTGTCATCCCTTCAGCAAGGATGGAGGTCCTTACGGTATTCTGCTGCTGTTGTGGTGGTGGTATTGGTGGAGGGATAGCGTTGTATGTGGGTACTTGAGGACTACTCCCACCCCCACTTCGCGTCATCATGCCCCCCGAATTGACGACGAAGTTAGCAGCGTTGCCATTGCTTAATCTAGGCACACCCCCTCCACCTCCTGAAGGGAGCAGTTCTTCCTCTCTAGTTGTCTCAGTCTCTCGCCGAGTGGAAGAAGTGCCATCAGTAAAATGATCAGTTATAATTCGGGTTGTTATTGTTTCTGTTACGCCCTGCATTTTTTTGCAATAATGATAATAAGTATTGCGAACTAATGTTTGCAAAAAATAAATAAGCATACATACATTTTCTGCAATAGTTTTGGTCTCTGTTCGAAGACTCGTTCCGGTTTTGACTTTACCTGGATTGATGCTTTGAACTTGACCACTCATTTCTTTACTTTTGTTATTAATCTAATTAAAATTAATATAATATTAATTATTATTAAATATTCATGATTTTCGCCAATCTCTATTCTCAAATATATTAATTTTAAATAATTTGCAAAAAAAGGTGCGAAAGTTATCATAACCCATTCCTTGACAACTCTTGATGCAGGAGTAAGCGTGAGAGAAAGTCATTCAATCAAAATTCATCGAAATTTACTAAAATACATACGAATGATTATGATTATATGGAAGCTGTTTATTCATTCATCTAAATTTGCAAAAACAAATCTGCACATAAATCTGCTAATGTATAATTGATATGAATGGCTTAGACTCCTAATAAAATAATAATACTTCATAATTAATCCAAAGTATTATTACAGATTGGTTCCCATCTGTGATAATGGAAGAAGATAATTTATAATGATGTTAATATATTATTTATTATTATTATTATTATGCTACATTACGCAACACTTATCTAAAAAATGTATAACATATAATATGCATGAAATGAAATACTTGAACTAAGACTGAATGACTGCAAATCTTCATTTTGTATATCACTCCCAATTTTGCTGTTACTACTGTACATAGGAATGACTTTCTCCAAGAAGAATGATCGATTATACATGATAAGCACACCTAATCTGAATCCGTGTCGGAATACTTCTCTGGATTTCCTGGACGTTTCATCACATTGTCCTTCAACTTTCCCATAAAATTGCTGCAAAAAAATAAGAGAAAGCGAAACCACATCATTATCAACTTTCTCCTTAAAAATCTAACAATATAATTACTAACCCTGCTGGATTATACACCGCTACAACATAAGTCCCCCCTTCCTTGACTCCTTTAGCCTTCGCAATCCCCAATTCTTTACTATCCTTCCACACAACCTGGGTAAAATGCCCGGTACCGGGTTGGAAATCCGCATCTTTTTTATAATCATAATCCTTCACTTCGGAATACCAGTGTCGCACGGGACTCTTCCCATTTTCTACATCACCGCTGCACCAGTGGATATTTTCACCGAAACCGTTCTGACTATGTTGCATCTTCTCATCCGCCGCGCATCGGTTTGCCCAGGCTTGAGCGACTTTGCAAAGCTGGAAGAAAATGCGAAATCAATATTGCAAAAAATTGCAAAAAATTGCGAAAACGCACATCGTCACTCAATGACAATTTGGAGACGCCATGCTTCTTCCGGTAAAAGTTGTGGGCGCGGAGAGCCTGTTCTAGCCAGGGTCGCTCAGTCGTGACTTTCTCCTATACATATAATTTTTTAAATGTCGCATTTTTTAAACTTACCGCCACAGCGAGATATATGTACGTATAATACATACTCTGGGCGCCTTAGTTTTAGCATCGCTAATGGAATAAGTCTCCCCGCTTGGTTTTCCCGTCTTGGGATCAATATGTTGCATCTGGGCTCCTTCAGTGATTGTTTTCACCTGCGTTTTTGTAGAGGTGGACCCATCCGCGAATTTCTCAATGGTTGTAGTGGTTATCGTTTTGACCACAACGCCCTAAATGGGCAAGATCGCAAAATTTGCATATGCAATTTGCAAAAAGAATTCGAAATTGCAATTTCTTACATCTTCCTTCTTTTCAACCTTTGTGTCGGTCGTGGTGTTGGTGGACACGGGTTTTTGATCGTCCGACATTGTTATTCTGCAAATAATAAGAAGTATTCAAAATTTGCAACTTCTTTTTTTTCAATGTTGATAATTTATTTGCAAATAATTCAATGCCAACAGGTAAATACGTGGCACCCAAACTGAACCAATCCAAAGCTGATAAAAGACTAATAATAAAAAACCTGCGTTTTTTATTGTTTACACGACCGTGAAAAATATGTATGGGCGAGATTACGAAGATTGATTTGATTCCTCTGTAATCCGGCATGAATGATATATATATGAATGAGGAACAAGATAACCTAGTACCGATAAGTATATGCAATTCTGGAATTGTGCAGTTATCTGCTTTTAAATGATATAGTATTATGTTTTAATGTTTTATTACCAGACCACCCGGCCCGACACAAGATGAAATCATTTCTGAAATTATTTTTTGCGAAATCCCTTTTTGCAAATATTAATAAATTGGCAATAATTAATTAATTAGCATTCCTTTCGCAGTACCGATCCGATATCTTTATTATATTTATGATAATATTTAAACATTTCTTAATCAACTTGACGAATAATGACGCAATGAATATTTTCCTTGTTAAATTAAACTTACTTTCAGATATAGATAAGATATTATCCTCTCCCAGATAAACCAGAAGATAACCCAGTCCAGCTCAGTACAGTGTATGCTATTATAATCTTTCCCATAAAAAAGTGCGATCTTGCTTGATTAAAACTAAAACCAACTTGTTCAGACCTTTGTCCCACCGGTACGAGTGACACACCTGTCATAGTTTGCAAATTAAGCCGTCTTTCTTTCTTTTCGCGAATTAATGGCAACCCTAATTTCGTCTTAATTAGATTACTTTACTTGCTTTGCTTTCACTATTTGCAATATTGCAAAAAAACTGACTGGACTGAATTGGATTGGACTGACCTGCGAGATCAATAAATTGCCTTCACACATGCTTGATTATAGGTTAGTTCACATGCATGTATGTATTGCATTGCATGTAAAAGAAACTAAAGCTTGTTACAGTTCCGGTCACGCAAAGCAAACACTATAAAAAAAAGAAATCAAATCAAATCAATGGGTAATTCTTCCATTTAATTTATTGCAATAACGTGGTTGTACTGTATATGCCAATTATTGTAAGGGGATTAAACTATATTATGTCCTTAAATAAATAGAGTGCAAAAATTCCAGATCCTACATACATGTGCAATTTTCCGTGTTCCATCGTTTATTTGGCAAATACGTGCCAAGCTACAATTTATGCAATTTTAATTTTGATTACTTACCTACCTAATAAGTAATTCTAATTTTATGGAATAATATTTATCGATTAAATCAAAGAGTTTAATAAAACTAACACTATCACCACCATGCACCACTGAAACTGAAGTAATGAAAGAATAATAATAACCTACTCTACTTAATAAGTGTCAAAAAAACATGATGTAAATAATGAGTACACTACAAAAACATTGCATTTGATAATTTTAATGACGTTGTGGAAGCAATTAAAATAACTACATAATATACACCACTACATAATTGCAGTTATTCCAGTAGGAATTCAGTACAATGCAAACAAAACAAACAATACATGTCGTGAATGAGAGATCATTATTTTGGGTAACGTACCGTCAGTCAAGTTATCTGCATTGTTATATTTGTATGCATCTGGTCACTGGAGTGCAAGTGATGTTCCTTCTACAACTTTCACTGCAAATGCAAAATTATTAGTGCTGCTTTCTCCAAGAATTTTGCAACAACCTGAAGTGTGAGATCAAGAATTTATTTTTCCCAGTGCAAATGTGATGTGATAACCGATATGTCACTCATCTTGCAATTACACTGCAGAACGTCTTAATCATGTCACATACAAGCCAAATAAAGATATGACTTACATATTGTGCTAATAAGATTGGATTAAAATGTAATAAGCTACTACTCTTTTAGCAGATGCAAATTATTTCGCATTGCATTTGCATGATACGATAAGATGCACAGCTTAAACGGCAAGCAAATATTCATGCATGATGCTTTCCACTTATTCATACACAGTTTAATTAATTTAATACAAAAAATTTAACACCATCCATCCAATTCAGTATTCAGTAGTATGCAATTATGCAATACCACCACCACCTTATCAATAATAAAACTTTATGATTCTGATATTATTATTATTATTAAACTGAAATCAAGGTTACTTGTATCACATACAGCACTTATCATATCTTATCAAGAATATTGTATATTGCATGCATACCGATGATACCAAATAAATTTAATAATATAAATATTCCTCCTCATGATGAGGACCTCATCTGACTTAATAAACTTGAAGTAGTGACTCACTCCCAGAAATAAATGCGTAATCAATCACACATCATCAAAGTAATTCAATTGTTTATCAAATTCTCTGAAATTGTTACTTTAATGACATTTAATGAGTGTGTACATACGTTGTAAATTTTGGAATGAGGAAGCGAAGCAAGCAGCGTTCCAAATGATTTGAATGCTTATCTAAAATTGTTAACAATTATTATTAGCTATTCTTCCAGTCTGATGCAAATTTTAAAGAAATTCACGGATCCAGAATAAATAAAGCTACAAATTATTCTAAGTTATTTATTAAAAATCATGTAGTAAAAAAATGATTGATTATCCAATAAAAAAATAAATATAATCTGTAAACTATTCAACTTGTATTTATTATAACAGTTTGATTCTTACGAAAATATTAAAATAATTTACAAAAATAAATGAAAAAGTACAATTATTTTTAAAAAATAATAAAAATATAAAAGCTTTCTTTTTTAAACATAAGTACAATCTAAACTGATGAGAAACTTAATCTAATGATTTGTAGAATTCGTCACCTTTATGAATAAAAAATAATGCTACATCCTCCGGCACCTGAGCTCTGGATCCAACCCAGATCGTGTTCATCTAAAAATAATAATTTGCAAAATTAAAAAAATTGCAATAATAATAATAATAAAAATTGCATATGGGTAGAATAATTTGTTTTTCCAAAATTGCTTACTTTCAACGATCCCGGATTGATTCTAAACGCATTAAAAGCTCTTCGGGAAAGACAGCTTTCGACATTATTCACTTGGGCGCAGTCATAATGAAAGCGACACGTTCCGGAAATGTTGGTGGTGCAGAAGCAATCCGCAAATTTGGGGACGTACTCCATCACGAACTTGTGGTAGAGTGGAGTCACGTGAATCTTGGTGTTGAAATGGTCACTGAGATGTTTCAAGTACCACAGGTCGACTAATTTGTCGGTATCTGCAAAAATAATTGCAATAAGGAATTAGATAATTTGCGAAATGTGCAGATTTACGATTATTTGCAAATATATCTTTATTTTCTCACCATTAAACAAAATCTCATAATGCGTCCTAGGATAAGTCGCAATAAGTTGGCGAAGGCGGTTCAACCTTGTCGAAAAGAGGCGATAAAATGTCTTAACTTCATTATCGATGGTACTGCTTATCATTTCGCGGAGGGGGAAGCCTTTTTCGAAAGGGTGGGTTGGATAACGTCCCCCCAAAATGAGGTCTTGATTGATGATGGTGCCAATAGTGGAGGAGGTGATGGTGGTATGTTCAGTCTTGTAGATGGAGAAGTTGATACTGCAAAATATACATATATGCAAAAATGAAATTAATTTGTACCAAAAAAATAATTCGCAAACAAATTGGCAAAAAAACTTACGCATGAGATAGGACCCCGACCTGGGTGCAAGTGACTTGCACACATACACAATCAGTATCACAAATGGTGCCTTCTGTGAGGTGGACATCTTCAATTTCGTCCTCCTTGATGACCACAATCTTCCCGAATCGGTGCAATTTCTCAATAAACCCCGGAACAGTTTCGGTGCAGATGGTTCCCGTGAAGGGATTGCGTTGGGAGTTGATGGCGTAGGAAATAAAACCGTAAATTATTTCAGAAACGTACAGTTTCCAGCAAGAACTGTACCAGAGCGTGTCCAGAAATTCGCCGGTGAAGAGTGGCGCCAGGATTTCTGCAAAAATATGCAAACTTTAGAACATAATTTGCGTGAAATTGCATACAAATTACAAGAAGACTTACCAGGAGTGCACTTTGTAATGAAGAATTGTAGAGGATAGTGTTGATTTGGAACGGTGTCAAGGTTTACGTTGTCAATCACAATTTCAGGGAAGTCGTCCAGGCTGGTTATCACTCTTGGATAAGATGGAGATGGGACAGGTGAGGGGATTTGCACAGTTTCGTGGGATGTGTCACTATTTATGGAGGAATTTGGGGAGGGCAAAGGGGACGGAATGTACTGAATTGGGAGGAATTGTTCTTGATTGTTCCCTTCAAAACTGAGATTTTGTTGTTCTGGATCGAAATCACTGTCAGAAGAGTCGTCGTAGTCATCTTGTTCCATTGGGATTTCAGGGGCAACATTTTGATGGTGGTAATTGGGATTCATGTTAGATGAATGGATAAGAAGGTGTGATAAGTGTGGTATGTGTTATGTATTAAAAAGAACGGACTTGTAATGTGGAATGGAGGACTTGGTGTTGTTGACAAGATAAGTGTCAAATCGCGACTGAAGGGGTACGTACTTGATTTTGTTTTGCATTATGCAAGGATAAAATTATCCAGTAAATTTTGGAAAAAGATGATGACTCAAAGAAACAAAGGTAAGGTGACTTCATCCCAAAAATAGGAGAAGGGGTAGGTGTGGGTACTGGACCCTCCAAGAAAAAGAGACCCTTTTGAGTGCTGTAACTGCCTTGCCTAATCCATTTATCCTTTAAGCCTTTCTCGGATGAGATTCATTTTGGGTTACGTATGGATAAATCCTTTGAATATTTACATGACTCAATTACATTACATTGCATAAAACACACGTTTTAACCTATACTTTTATTTTATGAAATATTTTTGTTAATTTGATAATTAATACATAAATAATAAATTATGTATGCATTTAGTAATGTGCATGTTTGATTCGTTAAATAACCTCGCTTATCTACCTCGTAACATGAGTGACATCTTTTAACTTAACATATTATACACTAGAATTAAAACGTTATGACGCAATGCTATCCTAATTTTCAACCCAAATTAGAAAAGGATTCGAAATTTGTATGAAGGCAATTATAGGATTACAAGAAAATGCTGAAAAGTTAATATTTAACGAATACAAATACTTAACTAACAACAATTAAGTAGAAGTGTGCCCATATCAGTTTAAAAAGTAGCCCTTTTCTTCTTATGATTTTGTTGGGTGGTTTGGTTTAGTGGATTATGTATGCATGGGTGCCGGATTATCTATTTTAATCTTTATGCCACTGCTACTACACGGCTTAAGAACGGTGTGTTTGTTTGTAATAAACTTAAAATTAGCTCTTTTCTACAGAAAGTACATGTTTTTAAGTAAATATAGCATTTCTCGATTGGCAAAATTGAATCAGTTCTGTGAAATATATAATCAGCATGTTACATACATGAAAGTTTTGGAAAGCTGATTCTTAGAAGATTTGTTTAAATAGAATTTATTTTAAAGAGTTTTAACAAAATTGTTAAACATTGTCATTTAAAAATAATAATTTCATAAAATCTAATGATTTACTTGTACATAATTACGAAAAATATGTTCCAAAACGGAAAAGCATAATCTCTCAATCTAATTTTGAACATATAAATGTTACATATTTTTTGCATAGTCGTAAATCATATGCATTTACACAATTCGCATATATTTCATTTATTTGTGCGACCAAACCGCAAACCACTCTAATTTCAACACAAATATTTCCATGAAAAGAAACGGAGTAAATATGTCAATAATGTGTTAATTTATCCACAATATTGTCATTTGCCACGATGAAGATAAGTACCAACCGATGCTGGCATACATTATCATTTTACCATTTATTTACGGATATTGACATGGGTAAAGGAAATCTATGAGTAAATATCTACTTCCGGTCAGTCTGTTACATATATCGCACTGTCCATCCATGAATGGAAATAAAAACAAATAATAAAATCCCCACCACCGTCATTGTACAAAAATGTTCATAATATTGTCCTTTTATTTGTTCCATGACTAATCGGATTATTCAGTTCAATTTCAATTTGCTGAAAACATTGCACATCTTTTAAATAATTTAGCATGTTTTTGCAAGCGAATAAAAGTTTACAATTCAATTATCACAGCATTATTATTCTCTTCCTCCTGTTACCACTTATTCTTCCAGAATGCGATTCTTCGACAAATCCTACCACAATTATTAAGACATCGAGAATATCACCTCCACAATTAAAGGTAAATAAATAAGATTTTAAATCCCTTAAATTCTAATAAATCTTATTACGTAATAATCCACCATAGGTAAATCTGACCACAGACCCCGTTTGGATTCAAGCGTCCCTTCAACGACACAATTACCTCCGTTCACTCCACCGTGCGCAACCCTTAGTTCTTAATAAAACCGTAATTAATAATAATTATACCATTAAAATTGCATTCTTTATTGTGCAAAAATTCCATTTGCAAAATTTGTATTTTCACAGCTCTGCGAAATTAGTCAATCCTGGGCAAACTATCTATTATCCAGATCTCTTGAAAACATTCGAAATAATGACGATCTATTAAAAGACAACTTTTTCTTTGAGCATAATACAGCCACCAATCGGAAATACTTTATTGGAGAGAATCTCTATTTTAGCACACATTCCAGAGGCGTGCAAATCAATGGGACGATTGCAGTTAGTTTGTGGTACGATGAAATTAAAGATTATGATTTCCAATTTGCCAGAGTAAAGGCGACGTCACGACAGGATAGTTTGATTGGTTAGTGAGTTATAATTATTTTGCACACTTTTTGCAATAATTTGGCAAATATTTTAGGACATTTCACACAACTCGTTTGGAACGCTACGAACCAGATGGGTACCGCTTTTGCTACAGGAAATCTGCCAACGGGTCAGTTGGTCACAATGATAGTTGCGAATTACTATCCCACAGGAAATATTGTGTACAGATCGGATTTTCCGCAAAAGTTGTATATTAAAAATGTTATACCGTGAGTGCGAAAACAAAAATTGCTAATTTTGCAATGTTTGTCTTGTTTTGCACAGATATTTTGAATTTTAGACCCATTGCTACCGCAGAGAATGAAATAGAGGATGTGGAAACCACAATTTTTAATAAGATACAATTTTGGGAGTTATCAACGGTAAGCATTTAATCAATCATCATTCGACAATCTGCATGCAAAACCTCGCAAATTCCAGAACGGCACCACAACCCCGCAATCCTGGATAAATCTTGCACTCGATAAGCACAATGAATATCGACACCATCACGACTTTCCCCTCCTTGTTGAAAGCTCACAGGTAGATTTGTTTGTCGCAAATTCTTAAATAAAAATAATTCGCAATAAATTTGCAATACATATGCATGCAAATTATTAGTTGTCCTCCATCTCTCAATCATGGGCAGATCGCCTCGTGAACAGAACTGTGAGTGACTTCAACTCAAAATGGACGATTGAGGGGCGTTTCGGTTTTGCAAATTATGCAGTCACGGAGAAAGCAAGGTTTGGAGAAAGCATTCTTTATTTGGTAGGAGATGGTTTCGTCAACCCGGAACAAATCGTCACCCTTTGGTATGAACAACACCACTTCTACGACTTTGACAATATGAGACCGGATTCAAATAAGAGCAGAACGGCACAAATCTGTAATAAAAAAATAAATAAATTATGCAAAATAAAAAGTTTTTAATTTTTGCAAATTGTTTTTTACAGACAATTTTGAACAAATCATGTGGAAAGCGACTTCTCATTTTGGAATGGCGTTCGCTTCGAAGAAAGCAGAAAATGGACAGGTTATAACTTTCGTAGTTGCCAATTATTATCCTAGAGCTAGTTGGGCCAAGTTTGAAGATAAGGTGGAAAATCTTCCGCGAAATTATTGCGATAAAATTGGTGCGAATTATGTATTTGTTATTTTAATTAATTCTTTACCAATAATGAAGAATCTATTCTAATAGATCTATTAAGATCTTTCTACTAAAAATCTGCAATCTGCCAAAATTCAATTGGGAAGCTAAAACGTAATAAAATTGCGAAAATGAATAATATTATGCAACGATTACAACAAAGGGCAAGTAATAATTTGCAATAAATACTACTGACTTTAAAAGAATGTCAAACTTTAAGTCTTTCTAGTTGATAACTTTCTAGTTGATATCTTAATCATCTTATCATTCATTACCTTATCTTAAATGATGTAATGACTTCGTTTTGGCATGGCATAAATGTTTCTGTGTCATAAAATAGGTACAAACTCACACCAACCAGACCAAACCAAAATAATTTGTTTTGTATGTAAGGTGACCAAACAAGCCAAACCGCCACCATTTGAATAATTAAAACCCTCTTTCACTCTAAAAGCAGAGAGAAAGCTTGTTCGTATGTATTATATTCGCAATATATACTTTTGCATGTTTTTGCTAAATACACACGTGCTCGTGTCATGTAACTCAAGTCTTTGGCAGGACCTCCTTATCCTCCATGTATCTAATAGAGGGGTCGGATTCGGATGCATCCTATTTATCCGTAGCATGATATTATGATATCAATCTATTTATGGTAAGGGAAGGTGTGGTGGTGTCTTTTGTTCAAGATGGGGTTTTTTTAACATGGCCAATATCAATCAGTCTATCTTTGACCTCTCTTGAAACGCTCATATTGTATTGTCTTGTCATTATTTACATCACAGCACCCGTAGTGTATATATGTATTAAGCTTAATAAGATAATTAGTATAAATCAAGTTAAAAATGGAGACCACCACCCTATTATCCCCCAGCATTACCCTTTTCCCGATTTTGTGGGCAGCACTATATCTCGGCCTCGGTGATCATTGGGGTTATCGCGTTGTGCGTTGTTCACAGAATTAGAGTTAAACAGGTACATATATAAGCTTCATTATTTCATGCATGATTTTATTATAATAAAATTGCACATTAGTTATTGTGTGTGAAATTATTGTATTTCAGATTTGGGAAGAATTTTTGGCTTACGACATCAATCCGACTTCACTCTGGGTTTTGTTCAGAGACACTTGTAAGACTCCGGCCCTCAAAGACGCCATCAAACCTAGGATGCACGTCATCAAAAGGTAAGATTTAGCATTTATTTATTCTAACATTTTCTTATATTTTCTTATTTTTTTATATGTTTCTTACATTTAAGATACTATTACAAATCTAGTCAAACAAAACTAGGGTGCTAATTTTTTTAATTGTAAGTAATTGTAATTTAACGCAATTAATTGTGCAAAATACAGTTTTTGTTGAATTTGGCGAAAATTACAATCTGTCTTTGTATAGAGAAAATGTTT
>JAQFZJ010001140.1:0-12474 GCA_034695645.1 Folsomia fimetaria
GCCCCTGCCGTCGTCCGCAGCCAAGTATACGAAGCACCAGCCATCCGAGTTGTCGCTTCCGGATATTAAACATCAATTTCACCATGACCTTAACTGATATCGATGCATGTCTGCTGGTCAGATTATCATCAACTTGTAAACGAACGTGATATTTTTACATTACAAAAATGTAACTTATTCTATTTCCTAAAAATTGGAGTTTTAAACTTGACAAATTGTCACAATAATAAATGTATAAGCATTGAAAACCCAACTCATATAGTTGTCAGCTAACTTTCTCCATTCTAATTTATTAAATGTATCATGTGCATAATTTATTAAATGTATCATGTGCATAAATATAGGAGGTCCATTAAAACGTGGCGGCTATTATGGACATAAATTGCATTATGTTACAACTTGTCATCAACCTTACCTGACTTCCGGGTATTATTCGGCTCCTTTCAACTCAAAACAATTTAGAATGCAATGTTATTTATGTATTAAACCTGGCTCATTACACCATGCCATACATGACTATGTACGTGTTTGAAAGTACAAATTGTTCCTTGTTTATACTAGTAACTCGGTCAATTAATTCAGAACTAAAAGGAGGAGGTTTTTGACTGTACCACTTTCAGCTCAACTGGTTTTCTGAACGCGTCATATACGTTACGTTATAGCATATTTCAAACAGGAAAATGAGATTCCTTCCGATTTTAGCCGTCATCCTTCCCCTCATCTGCCTCTTCCAAGGTAATTAATTTTAGTACTTATCAAGATTAGGGAAGATAAGGGCGCTGGCATAACCTTGTTCGTTATCTCAATTAATTACATAGGAGGAGATGCCAACCCCATGCAAGTCTCCAATGTGGATTGTGCCGGAGAATACTTGACTTGTCTTGGTATGACAGAATTAATACAATGATGAATGATTAAAGAATTTATTAAACGATTCTTATCACATTAAATTTACACAGATACGGAGAACGCAAGCAACCCAATGGGAATGCAGACTGTGGCAAAGACCTGCAGGGCCAAGGTCCGTGAGTTTGAAGTTTGCAAAGGAATGCCAGCCTACAGGAGCGAGGACAATATTGCTCTTTAAGAGGAACATATGGACCTACAATTCCCTCAATTCTATTTCTTCTGCGATTGGATAACTTACTTCTTTTATAAGTTGCAATAGAACATTTTAACTTTCTGTAATTTTTCATTAATTTTCAAACTAAAACAATTGGCTGCTGTGCTGTAATAAAACTTTTCTAAATCTGAGAAGCAGCTTGATTTAAAGTAAAGATGGGTGTGACATGAGTGATCGAATAGTCCATATTCAGCATTAGTATAAACTGAATGATTAGGAGGTGCACTGTTTAGAAAGTTGTCAATAATTGTCGCAATTTTATATTGTGGCGAATTAATTTCAAGGTGAGATATTTGCAGTGATTATGCAACAAATCTTTTCTTTTATTCAATGACAATATAGAAAATGAAGATGATTGTGATTCATAAGTCTGGATTATGTTCTGCGTACGAACAACCTTATAAATTGCTGACAAAATGTCGGAATTTTTGGACAAATTGCAACTTATTATTTTAGTGACCATTACAGCATTTAATTCTCAAAATGGTAACAATTATTCTGGAACTATACATTCTTTCATTTACTGCAATTATTGCATTTGTTTTTCCAGTTTATGGCGACGATGCACCACCTGCGCCAGCGGCTGGGGGAGACGCTGCCGCTGCGCCAGCTGGAAACGGTACTGGTGGTGCTGTGAACCCCCTTATCCTTAAAGGATGGGACAATCCGCGAACCAAAGGGAACAATACAGACCTACTTTCTTTCGATGAGAGTGTAACAGAAGATCCTAAAATTAATGAAGAAATTCTTAAGCTAGAGAAATCGCAGTGTGACCACATATACGTGTACTGCATGGGTAAGTATAATATAAACACCTTGATAATTCTGATGTGATTCTTGTACAAAATCATTTTCTTTTTTCAGAACACTTACAAAATGCTCACCGGAACGTCAAACCAGAAAAGTTGGGAGAAAAGTGCTTCAAGCCAATGAAGGGATTTGCCATGTGTGGAGATTACACGAAGGAAGATGCCGCAAAGGCAAAGGAAAATGTGGAACAAGGGGGTGGTGGTGGTAGTGGAACAGAAGCACCACCCGTTCCAGAACCACCCCCTGCACCATAGTGTATTGTAATAATGATAATAATTGACCTCTAAGAATAATTCAAAATCAAATGGTTTATTTTTATTGTACCTAATATTTGTTATTTTCTCAATAATTTTTTTCAAATGTTTTATAATTCTATTTAAGCAATTAAAGACAACTTAGACACCAAAAAATTGAATTCCCTCAACGGCACATGCATATTTTTCAATTATTGTATTTGCAATTTAAAGCTTGGAGTCAATTATGTCACCGACAATGGCAATCGCTTCGATTTCAATCAATGCACCCTGAAATGATATTAAAGCTAATTATTGTTTTGATCCTAATTAAGGATTTTTATTAATCTGACATACCGCTGGCAAATTGGCCACTTCATAAGCAGCTCGGGCTGGATAATTTTGTGTAAAGACTAAAATCGAACAGAAAACACATCTTAAATATTTCACAATTCTCAGCAGTTCAACCTTTTTGTGTCATTTCTTACACTTTGCATAAACCTCATTCATCCTTGGGGCATGGTTGATGTCCTTCAAAAGCACCGTGACTTTCACCACTGCACGTAAGCAAACAAATGACCATGAAATGACCAGTCCAAGATATGTATCTCAATAGACTTCAAAATGTAATATGAATGTAATACCGTTTTTGTGAGTCGCTCCAACCTCAGACAGAACATGCCCCATATTTTCTAAAGCCAATTTCGTTTGCGCTTCAATACCCTCCACGACCTTGCCTGTCGAATCCCACCCAATCTGTCCAGCGATGTATAAAGTCTTGTCCACCAAAACACCGGGGCTTAAAAATAAAATCACAAATTGTCGTCATTTCTCGACAAAATGACAAAATATTGCAATAATGATTTGATTTTACCTGTATGGAACAGTACTTTTTGGCAATTTTGCACTAGTAATTATTTTTCGAACGGTTGAAGCCATTTTTGGGATGGGTTGTTGAAACTGAGAAGATGGAGAAAAGTGACAAGGTTATTAGAGTGTAACTGAAACTTAACTAAAATGATTAGAAGATATTAATATGTGATAAGTAAGCAAGTATATATAATGATAAATGCGTTAAGTTGGACAAAATTTCATCAACCGGCTTCTACAACTATTGGATGGAGTGGGTAATATATGCTCGGTCGATCGGGTTAAGGTCAACCAGGTTGTACTACTACTCACTATAATAATGCTGGAATATCTATATTAACTAACTAACTATAATATAATCATGTTTGTCATACCACTTAACAACAAGCCTGCAAATGAAGAGAGCAGTATAATATCCTTATGTAATTCTCATGCAACTGGTAATTTATCTCTATAGGATGGTCAAATCCATAGACACTGATTAAAACTGAGCAGCATTTTCAGGACTGTTTTACTTTTGTCGGTATGCTAGAATTCTGAATATCTATGCATTATTATGATCATGATTATGCTTATGATATGAATTTGAAACTTTTTTAAGGGTGAAGTTAAAAGTAAAGTAGAATGGAATGTATGTAAAGGTATGTATATGAAAATGACCATGAAAATGTTGTGAAGCCAAAATGATTTAAGGGTCCAGGTTGTTGGAATCTGTAAATAGGAAAGGTTAAAAATAGTCACATAAATGAACAATAGACAGGGTGGTCTGTTTTTACTTATTTTATATACATTTACATATATCTATGTGTGGCACCTGGTATTTAATACTTCCCAAATAACAGATTGTTCCTTAAAATTGTCTAAAATCAATTTAACCCAATATTAAATAAAACATGGTTATAATCATGCGTACATCGGAATATTCATCTTGGGGATTCCGAGCATTAATCTTATTTTTATCAATGCAAATGTTTGTCCACATTATTGTAAGAACTGTGAAAATCTACTTATGTTTAAATATCAAGATATTACAATAATTTATTATTTATTCAGTTTGGTCAACAAAGAGCAGGCGACCTGACCAAATGTGAAACTGTTGAACAATGTCGACATGTTTGTGGGAAGAAAGCAGGAACCCTCGATTTGACACCTCCACTTTGTGATCGGAATGGAACTTGTATTTGCGACTGTTCTAATGTATTTATTTACATATAATACCCATTTTTTAAAACATCTTAAAATATCGCATTTTTCAGAAAACATTGATTGATTCGAATCCTGTCCCCCCTCCATGCGCCACATGGATTGACTCCATGCAACATGACAAATGTTCCGAGTACTGTTCTAACGTGTATAAACGACCATCCAAGATTTGTGGGGAGGTGTCTCCAGTCAAAAAAATATTTTGTACATGTCTCTGTAAGTGGTATTGACTCTATAGTATAATAGAAGCGTATGTATACGAGGCAAAATTTCTCATTCCGTTTATGATGGTGTAATAAATTAAAGATTATAAGTTTTTTAATTTGGGCGAATGAAGTGTTGATTCTATATGGGCAATTTATGTTATTTGGTATCAGCTCTTATGTACATCAAGTGGATATGTCATTCCGTTAAAACAATTATATGACGTAAAAATGACATTTAAATATGGACAACCTTTAAAAGTTGAAGTGCAAGAGATGAAATGAAATGTGGGGCAGTTTGCCTGTAATTTGCATTTTTGTCAAAAGCTCGCAATAAATCAAATTCCAAGAAAATGACCTGCGCCAGATTTTAAATTATGAACACAGTGTTGTCCAATTTAATAATTCCGCAACAAAAAGAGATTGACCTAAACCCATTAAGTAATGGAATGCGATCAAATACTGGGAAGGGGCCAAGGTGTGTATGCGATTATCAAACATGTTCCAATTCCTCGATTATCAATTTCAGGTGAAAAGAAATAAATGTTAGGGTACAGTATTTCGTTGATTTTTGGCATATCTGAATTTAAACAAGACTAATCGATTAATTTAATCGATTATGTACATGCTTACTCGTGAGGATTCAAATCAATGCATAAATAAAAGAATAAAGTAGCTCAGTATTTTCAAACGACGGTGAATAACGGTGGTAAAAGACTCCATTAATTCAACGGCACTATATATGATATTTACTATGCATAAATCACATCCAAATGAATAACGCATACATAGAGTTAAATAAACTGATTAATCAGATATAATGGAGGGGTGAAACACGTGAAATTTTACTCTGAACGCTCTGTATTTTGACCACAGGGCGCATTCATGGTCATGGATTTTCTGATCGACCCCGTTCAGAATTGTCGCAAATAAAATTTTGACCCCACCCTCTGAGTCAATTAGAGGTTATAGGTTGTCACGGGGTTAGATCGATGAAAGACGGACAGAGCCTTCACATTATGGAGTTGTTTCACCCTTTATTAGCATTGACATTCGGTATTATCTTGTCCAATATATTTAAACATAAGCAAACAAATTTCTTGGTGGTTTTTAATGATGCTGATGTTTGACTTTAATTGGTCGATTGTGATGAATGATTATCACTTTTCGATATCAACGGATAAGTTCAGATAATTCACGGAAAATAGAAATCATTAATTGGAATTGTTTCGGGATCTCGATTTCGACAACTATTAAGTTGGAATTAGTATTGCAGAAGCCAGCCTTTTGATAGTCTGACGTGGTCTGTTTGAAGGGTTTGAACCGTTGCCTGAATTTTTAATAAAGTTCGGTAAGATAATTCATTCATTAATATGTAATTGGGAAATTGCATTTTTTGTCATTATTAAATTATTAGGAATATACAATGGAAATAATTTCATACAGAAAACTTGAAAGAATTTCTATTTGCATGATTTAATATTGCATTCATAAATTGCATTGCATTTATAATCTTGGTTACGAACAATCCTATTTTAATAAAACGACTAATTTATAAAACCCTATTTTATTTTGATACAGTTCTGGGAAACAACTTACAAGAATCATGTCGAAAGACAAAGATGTTGAGGGGACGGTGAAGGTAAATGTTGTTTTTTTTAGTAAAATATTTTCATATAATTCGTGAAATTCATGCATGCAATCCCGAATTTCAACTTTAAATGGCCCTGCTTGCATTGCTTTGAATTCCGATGCAATGCATGTCTGTCTACCGAATCCAAGGCAGAATCACTCCCCCGTTCGTTAATGGTCATAGATTATTAAAATCAATCAATTGATTGATATCACCCCAACTGCATCAATTTACATAACTTTTGTACAATTATTTTATTACACAATAATAATCTGATTTGTTGGACAAACCAATTAATCACAATACAATGTCAATACACATCACAAATAGGTTCGATTTCCATTTTAAAAGAAATTGAATGGAATGGAATGTAATGACTGATGACATCACTAACAGAGTCTTTAATGAAATTATTCATTTCAGAAACTTCCCTATCCAAAATCCGTCTTTTTCATCATCATTTGCGAATTTTGTGAACGATTTTGTTATTATGGAATGCGAAGTAAGTAGCAAATCTTCCTTGGTAATAAATATGATGCTAATAATCATGTTCTTAACTCCTTAGCGGTTCTTACCCTCTACTTTGTCCAAGGTTTATTTCGCATTTAACAAATTAATATTTTTATATATTTTAAAATCCTTGACTATTTGTTTAGTACTCAAATGGAGCGATGATCAGGCCACCGTCGTGTACCACGTTTAGTAAGAATCTAAAATTTGAAATGTACAGTATTACGTAATTATTATAAAATCATTTAAAATCTTCTTAGTGTCATGCTTTCGTACTTTACTCCGTTAATTGGTAAAATTAGTTGACAAGTTAATTAGCAGAGAACGGAACCATAATGTTAAACCTCTTGATTTATAAATATGTAGGTGCAATGCTGGCTGACTCGTTACTAGGAAAGTTCAAGTATGTTCTGTGCATTTACAGATATCTGTAATTGGTTCTGGATGCATTGCATTACCTAATTTTGTATTTTCATTTTAAATAGGACAATATTTATATTGGGAGTGGTGTATTGTGCAGGATGCGTTGTTTTGGCGTTGAGTGCAACTCCACCACTGAACTTCCCTGTGGTGTAAGTGTTCATTTGTTTAAAGAGAATTTAAAAAATAATTACTTAACTATTTTGGTTTTGATATATTTGCAGTGCATTCAGTATGTTAGGACTTGGTTTAATTGCTCTCGGAACTGGAGGAATAAAACCTTGCGTGTAAGTAAAATGAATTTTAAAAATGTTAGATTTTGAGATATCAAATGCAAAAATCTTGCAGATCTGCGTTCGGAGCTGATCAATTCAAGCTTCCAGAGCAAGAAGTCCAAGTTGCCTCATATTTCGCTATGTTCTATTTTGCAATCAACGGTGGCAGTTTAGTCTCGGTAAAATAACCAATTACATATCAATTATGCATTAATTAATTTTATTTATATATTTATGATACACTTATTAGACCATTTTAACCCCAATTTTGCGTGAAGATGTCAAATGCTTTGATGAGGATCACTGCTACTCTTTGGCCTTCACAATTCCAGGGGCATTGATGATTGTTGCTTTGAGTAAATACATGCATTATCCATTGCGAATGTAACATAATCATTTACAATAACTGCTATTTCCAGTTGTGTTCGTTATTGGGCGACCCATGTACAAAGTTAATAAACCTGAAGGGAACGTTGTTGTCCAAGTAATGGGTGCTATTAAGGTAATACTCAGAATTAGTCAAATTGATATTAAAAGACAGTGTTAAAAAACGGTTGTGTTTATGTTATTCCAGCATTCATTATCGCGAAGAGGTGCAGAAGTGAAAGCTGGACGTCCACGTGAACATTGGTTAGATTATGCTGAAGATAAATACGGGAAACGATTCATCGGTTTGTAATTTAGTTAATAAATGTTATGAATTTTACAAATCGGTATTCATTAAATTAAGTCTTGAAATTAAATTGATTTCATTTTTAGCCGAAGCTAAGGTTTTAATGAAGGTTCTATTCTTGTACATACCGGTACCCTTCTTCTGGGCTCTCTTTGATCAACAAGGCAGTCGATGGACTTTACAAGCTACCAGGTTTCAAACATAACATACATATAACATAATATTGCAAAAGAATGGGAATATGTAACAATGTTATATAATGTCACAGAATGGACGGTAACACATGGGGTTGGATAATCAAGCCTGATCAACTGCAAGTGGTAAATCCTCTCTTGGTGCTTGCCTTTATCCCCGTTTTCGATAAAGGTATTTACCCACTCCTTGGAAAATTCGGACTGTTGAAGAAACCTCTTCAGCGACTCGTAGTGGGTGGAATTTTTGCTGGAATTGCTTTTGTAGTTTCTGGAATTGTGGAGTTGAGTTTAGAGGTTCGGTTGGATTTTGATTATAGCATAATAGTTAATTGCATTAGTATAAACGAGTTATGTATGATTTCAGAAAACCTATGCCACTGAACTGAAATCACAAGAATCCAACATTCATGTGAGTTTGTCAAATTACGACATGGATTATTTATGTATTTACTCAACTGTGTTAATAATCGACTGTAAAAATATGTATGCAGTTGGTTAACGGACTTCCAGACTGTGCTCTTCATGTAACTTTTGCTGGCCGATCGGTTGTCATTCCACCTAATGAGATGGAAATTTATGAAGCGATTGGTTCCGGTCAATATAGAGATGTAGTGTTTACAACTGTTGAAGGTGAAGGAGAATGTCGACGAGCCAGAGAGCACACGGAACTAATAATTGATGCACAAAGTGAAGTTGTAAGCGAGAAGTTGTAAGCGTTTTTAAAAATATGTAATCTGTAATAAAATCTTTTTACAAATTCCAGGCAACTAGTTACTTAATGACTTGGAGAAACCAGCAATTGAATTTTATGCGTGTTCAAGAAGAAGATGACATGGAAAAGTCCAAAAGTGGAAATCCTAGAATTCGGTTTGTTTGAAACACAAGTCTATAACACTAATTAATTATAATTGAAATAAGTATGTACTTAATTGACTGGATCTCCCATTTCTTAAGAATGATTTATAACCCGATGAACCTTGTAATGGACACTGTTGTACAAGGTCACATTGAAAAGCAAGCCTTCCAATTTGAACTGAATAGGCAAGGATGGACAACATTTGCTGAAGTAGACCCATCAGAGTATGCACATTTTCACAGTTTTACTTGCCATATTGAAATATACCTAATACTACACTTTAAACAATTGCAGATACGACTTTTACTTATCCAACGCTGAAAATCGCCAAGGATTCAAATTCCCAAATAAGCTTGACCTAAAGCTTGGCGCTGTCTATCTTATCTCTGTGGTTCGGGATGAAGAAAATTTTGGAGAAGTTCCTGAAAGTTATCATATCGCCCTCCATCAAATTACCAAAGCTAACAATGTCCACATGTTACTTTTAATTCCACAATTTTTGGTAATGACCCATATCACATAAGCACATGCATATCTATACACAATAGTTACTAATTCACAATCCATGATATTTATTACGCACAATATTAGATCATGACTTTGGGTGAAATCATGTTTTCCATCACCATTATGGATTTCTCCTATGCTGAGGTATTCAGTCATATTCAACCTTGTTATGAACCTACTTAGCAAAATCATGAGAATTTTTGCTCTTGTAATTAATAGGGACCCCCCAGTATGAAATCTGTGATGCAGTCTGGTAAGAAAAAAACAATGCATTCCTCTACTAAAAAGTAAATTCATGATTATCTGTATTATAAAAATTCCCATCTATTATAGCATGGCTTATGACCGTCGCTTTTGGAAATCTGATCGTCGTCATCATTGCAGAAGCTAAGATTTTTGACAAACAGGTTAGGTTCATTTCTAATTAATTAGCAATAGAATGAATACTAACAACAACTATTTAATTACCTTTTTTCAGTGGAAAGAGTTCTTTCTCTTTGCCGGTCTCATGTTTTTGGACATGATGGTCTTTGCTTACATGGCTTACAAATATGAACCCACCGACAGATTCTGGCTCAAAGATAATGAAGTAAAGGAAGACGAAAAGAAAGAAAGTGGAGAAAAAGGAAATATTAATGACGCTTTGGAACATGAAGATTAACAGTAGCTTTGTAATAACCATTTCTGAACAGTTTAAATTCTCTCTCTCTCTCGACTCATTTTACTTGCATTCTATTAAGAACTATGATATTATAATTATATATTAGTATTTACCCCACCACCCAAAGATTATTATGTACAGACACATTTTTGTGATAATTAAAACAATGAAAATATAAAGAATTTGAGATTTTATGTATAAATTTTGGAACTAAATTGACCAAGACTGTCTTTCCCATGATGCATGAGCTGAACTCCAAAATGTATTAAGATTGCCTTTTACATTTGTTTTACAATTAAGATTAGTGAAGCGCGTACGTTGTAAAATGACATTTTTGAGCACAACATAATGCACAAAGATTGCATTTTATAAATCGCAAAAGTGAAAGCTTCCAGTCTATGTACTACAGTAGCATAAAACCCATATTTAGACATGTTAGCACCTTCTTATTTATTTGCACTACATTTACAAATGGTAACTGGTAAGTTCTGAAGTATTTAATTTTGCACACTTTTATATACATTTTGGGCTGCGTAAATAAGTGAAGGGTAAAGATTTCCCATTCGTCTACAGATAGAAAGTGACACTTGCATAATTTACAAAAAACTCAAGCACAACAAACAACACTTCATTCACTACAAAACATCTGATTTCCGCTTTAGCAGCTTTTACAAGAGATTATACTTCTTTACTTTAATATTTTTATAAAATCTAATAAAAAAAAGTTTTAAAAACTTCATTGTTGTTTTTATTCGATATATATTGAGATTGTGACTGTCTGTGCTGTAACAATATTTCAATACTGCAAAAAGTCTCTATTTGAGGTCCAAATTTAAGTGCCTGATTTTCAACTATTATTAAACTGATAAAATTTGCGTATCTTGTAACCAGTGGTACACATATTTCTGGGTTAAATAAGTGTGTTAATATCAATAATAAGTGATGTTATTCGTTCAAAGTAAGTAGCACAGGAACACTCTGTCATTGTCACTTTCACGGTAAATTTCTTTACACTACTGGACAATTGACACCAATAACGCCACAGAATACCGGAATTTTCGGGTGGAAAGGGGTCACATCAATATTTGATAGTATCGTCTCATCTCAGCACAAAGACTAACAATTTGTCACTATTATTCAACATCAATAATAACGCGACCCGCTATTACAGATAGTTCCTAAAAAGAAACAAATCTACCGGATTTTACCGGATTTTTTGTACCATTAATAATATTTGATTGACATCGCCCAGAGACTGAATTATTATGGTACAATAATACCTACGAGTTCACAGAGTTCCAAACAAAATACTACAGTAGACAGGACACTCTTTAAATGAAGCTCAATTAATATTTAAGTTTTCTGCTAAGTCATTCCATCCAACATGAGCTGACAAAACATACTACAATTTTTCCATACGTTTTTTTGCCCTATGACATATTAAGGTCACAATTACCAATTCAAGCAAATTCGTAGTCGTCATTCAATCATGGTGTGTGTGGGTGTAAATCAACAACGTCTCATTCTTTCGAGCAGCTCTACCAATTGATCTGATTCTGATTGTATAAGAAGTATTAACATACAAAACAAAGAAATATAACGATTTGATTGTTCCTTAATTTGTCAGTACATGTTAAAGCTTGTTAAGCAAACATCCTGACCCGTGTACAAAAATTATTGAGACGAGAGAAGAACAGATAACTCAACTTTTAGGAGTTGGATAATCTACTCTAAGTTGTGACTGGATTCGATGTCATTCTTTTGAACTTGTTCCAAAGTTGCAGTCTGAAACTTGCCTGAAACAAATAAGTGCAATATTTCAATACTTGGGCCAAGAAATCAAGGTTGGAACGAAATTTGATAAGCATTTGCGGATTCATCCGGTTCATGTACTACATCTGCTCTTCATCCAAGGTAAGTTTTTGCACAATTATATTGCACTTGTAAAATAGTAGAATTAAAAGAACATTGGAAATGATTTGCTAGTTTTCGTTCACATTCAACATCCACTCTGAGCGTACATAGACAAGCATAAAATCAGGCATAACTAATGATGTGTCTCATCAATTGAAGGAATCAGTTTAAACTACCAAGCAAGTAGTGCATTCACGTATGTATTTTCATAAGCAATGGTGATGTCTAATTCTACGAATGTTTCCCCTGACACGAGATAGTTAGTTAGTCAAACTTAACTTGGCATAAAAATAATCTCAAGCTGGAGAATTTAAAACTGGTTTACTTTTTATCTGTTTTGTGTCTCTATTCACAATAATAAGTGCAACAATAATATTATCTGTATAATT
>JAQFZJ010001141.1:0-12468 GCA_034695645.1 Folsomia fimetaria
TGCAATTACAAACACTACTGCGATCCGCGAAGAGAAATTTTATGATTGTTGCAAGGAACCGTATATCAATCTGCTTTTCACAATTGGCGTCAAACGGTATCAGCCCACAAACCCATCGTGTGGGGTGAATGTCAAGGAGAATGTTGTTGAATGAGTTAGAAATGATTGGAGTAATTTGATCTGTCATTATAATCAATTGAATGAAAACTTAGAATTATAACTTCAATAAACTCAATTTAGTGGAATATGCACTGCACAGCAAAATTTTATGTCGGGTTGAATTATTCATTAATTAATTTATAACAGAAAATATTTGAGCTATTGCTCCAACTGTGAGAAGATATCTTGTTTTCTAATTTTACTCGCGCCCTACCTAAGTCTACTTTTTCAGTCTTTTTATTTGAAGAATATAATCCTCCATGCATTACTAAACTGTGCACAGCTTGTTTCCATACGACATTCTAAATCTACACCGCATAAAAGACGTTCTTCCTTGAATATGAATATGTATTCTATGTGTTCTCATTGGGTTTTCTTGTTTGTTTTAGGATGGACATTATTAACGAAATACCACATAAATTATTTGTATTTGAGACAGTTTGACAAAGGCAATTATTTATTTTGCAAAAATTGAAGAACAAAACAAAAACTACAGAATTTCTCAAAACTAATTTTACAAAGCTAATTTTAATAAATCACCATGGTATTTTGTACGAAAACATAATGACCCAGGTGGTTAAGCTATTGTGTACAATACATCCATAATTTTGATTTGCAAAATGTGTTATTCCTTCAGCCTCGAAACAATGCAACCTGTGATGTGTATATTGTTGCTCAGTTCCAGTATACTTTGCATGAGTAAAGAGCCGTGATGCGAGCAGTGGGCGGATCATTTGACAACGTTTCGGCAGCGTACAAATGCGAGTTATTCTGCTCCAAACGTCGATAACATTCGAAACATTGTCCAAATATATTCGAAATCGACGTGGGGGGACATGCAATATTTCCACAATGGTTTCGATCCTACCTAGAAACAATGCCGGAATGAGTTTTTCTCATGATGAGTGGATATCGCTAAATGCAATCTAATCATTTTCTTATCAAGTGGTAAGGGCTTTTCTTGGGATCCATTGGTATTGGAAGGTGTGGACAACATTATCCTTTCCGTTACATTCGGTATTATTTATACTTTAATTGACAGTACTAATTAATTAGGTAATTAATTAATTATTTTTGTATTTAGGACTGGTCATTGGATTATATTATGCGAGTCGTTGGAATTGTCAACACTGGTATTAAAATTTATACATGGAGCAGTTTCAGGTTGGTTTATATCATCAATTAACTCGTTTTCAGATAATAGACATTATTCAATGCTACAGGTATTTCTTCTTTTAAACTGTACAAAATGGACTCCACATAATCTGTGAACTATACATATTTCAGAGACTCAACTATGACGGCGACACAAACCCATTGCCACTAGTAGCATTTCACAAGGATCAAGTGGGTGATAAAACAGGAAGACATTTTGTGTTAGAAACCAAGCAAAACTATTTCTAGTTTTGTATACCTTCCTTGTCGGATTATTCTGGAAATTGTGCGTCGCATTGCTATTATTTAGATTCGTGCATTTTCGTTTTATCGTAAAGCTCCTTGTTTTATTTATGCGGTTATCTGCACCCCACATATGCATGGAAGAAGAGGGAATACCTCGACCTTGCAATTTCTACCCGGTTATCAACCTTCTCGAATTCTACGAGTCTTGCATCATTCACTGTATAGCGTCAACCTACCTGTTGGAATATATCTCGCTAAATCACACCCATCTTCCAGGCACTACATAAACAAAAAGCTGGGTCGGGGTATGCATTAAGGGGGTTACGGATAGTATTACATCTTCGCCCTTTGTCGATTGGTGGATGGGTTACCTCAATTATCAAATTGAGCATCATCTCTACCCACAAATGCCACAGTTATTTGAAGAAAAGAGTTGCCGCTTCCGCGAAGAAATATAACCTTCCATATGAGACTCTTGGGTATTGGGAAGCGGTCGGAAAAACTTGGAGGAATTTAGAAAATGTTGGTAGTTTCGCGTCACAGTAAAGTATGCAAATTTTGCAAAATTTAAGCACATTACTAAAACTCTTAGTCTAAAACTTGTGCTAAAAGTAAATTCTGTTTTACCTGTAAAATTTCCATTAGTAAAAATATATTTACAATTTATGTCACCTTCTTTATCGCTTGATGTTTGCATAAATTCAACCAAACAAAAACAAGAAAAACCGTTAAGTCAAAACAGCATGTACAAATTACGATATAAATCAGCCCCAACTTTGGCACCAAATCCGCATCGATCCGCCGCATCCATGAATTCCTCAATACTGACCCAATAATCCGCTCCTGCTGGTCCATGGACGTTATTAATGTTAGTCAAAATACGATCAGCTACCAATCCCGTGAGACCTGGTCGGATATGAGCTAATCCGTATTCAGCAGCTTTTTGCATTGCTCGTCGAATTAGTTTGATCTGGATTGCCATGGTTATCTTACCATTTTAAAAACAAATTTATAAATCACGAATAAATTTTAGTTAAAATTAAAGTATGCAGAAATGCGAAGACTAAAAAAATGTTTTTCGATTTACCTCAACTTTCCACCGCACACATTAGTAATAATTAATGTTCCGCTTACGTAGTTTAAGCTGTCAAGTATCGTCCCTCTTCTCTACATGTTTAAATAAAGAAAAAGACTGATCGCAAATCATTCATTAAGGCAACAAACACAAGGAACCAAATAGTGGATCATGATCTTGTGATGAGACAGTATAATTTTGAGTAATTTGCATCTGTCTGATTTCATGAAGTTCATGAACTTCGCTAATCATTACATTGCCGACCGCTAACAGCATATCATACATTATTTGTTGACACAGTTCCCCGTACATATTTCATGAATCATGAAGCATACAAACATTTAAGAATGTTGATAAATAAACCGTTGTGTTGACCTTATAAATAACCTTAAAGCAATAAAGTTCATGAGTATCTCGTTCTAATCAAGCACAGTATTTATAGTTCATGAGTGATATGTTGTGATCATCTTACGATTTTTATGCAAACATTTATCAATCAATTATATAAGATTATTGTTAAAATCTCTGTTGTGCTATGAGTGTATACAATAAAATTAAACTGCTTCAGGTTTAAATATAGTTATGTTTAAAAATTTAAAGCTGTCTCAATTTGTTTGATTAAATTTTCTGTAATAACACTTTTTCTCAATTTGCTTAAGTAATCCATAAGTAGATCTTTTATTGTATATTGTTCTCCTCATTTAAAGAAGATTATATTTGTATATAAAATTATGATAAGATTGTGATATCATCCTTAAACTCGGCACAATGAGCATCCGGAAAGTTGGTATTATCATCACACTCACAAACATTCTGGATGCATACTGCATATTGTACACATTGTTTTAAAAGTATGTCAATTTATTTATTTCAAAATTTAATTTGCAGAATGTTAATGAAATTTTCCTCTTTCTACTTTTCTGCAAGAAGTTCCCGCTTTACCACCTGCAGTTTCTTGACCGGCGGCAGAGGGAGGTGGAAAATAAGGGGGGAAATTTGCTACCGCCTGATAATCAATGACAGCAAAAATTGCAAAGACTAATGTTCGCGTTGTATCCTCCATTTTGACTGTTGGGACAGTTTCAGATAAGTACGCTAGAACTTTTGTTCAGTAAATGACAGAATATGCTATGAAAATCAATCCTTATATACTGTGCAAATTTAATCATAAAGTTTTTTGTTGTGTTTATTGCAATTTGTAATTTCCAATTCATTAAGTGGAAATATGTATAGAGTTTTTAAACTAGAATCCAAGCTTAAAGATGGTCAAACTGTGAAGTAATTGATTAAACTTGTTTATTTTATATTTTCCAGCTTCGCATTATACGACAACACTCAAATGCATTGTTACATATCCAGAATAAACAACCAACTAAATTACACACGGAGGAAAAACCGTGTATGTATGACTAATAATATTGGATCATGGTTTGATTTTAAAATAAAGATTCACAAATATAACTATTGTTTTCCTTTTACCGTTTACCAAGAATTACGATGTGGTGCAATTGTATGTGCCATTTTGTCCAAATTTTTGTCGTATAATTGTAATCGCTTTATAACATAAAATTAGCACATATGCATGAGTTGAGCCATCGCACATCGGCTAATAAAGCAATTTCGCCACTGTGCACTGTGAATGTTTTTTCCCCAAAGAATGAATTCTGACACTCTAAATTAACTCAATCTATTGAGTATACCTACTTAATACTTTAGTATATTATAACAATTTATGCCCTAGTTACAACTATATTATTTAGATTTTAAAGAACCTTGCAGAAAACATCAATTGTAGGGACCCTTACTGTAATTTTTGTTAACTAAATTATTAAGGTATTGCCAATTTATTGATTTTAAATAAACCAATCACACCCATATCATTATTGTTTGATTTTAGCATTGATATCTTGATTATAAAAATTCGTCTAAAAAGGATTATGGTGTTGCATCATGCCGGTGATAATAAAGCTGATTTATGTTCTCAATTAATCGCAAGTTTATTTACCTTTTTCCTCATCCACAAGAGAATAAACATTAATAAAATCGTTCCTGAAACGTGTCAATTTCGGCAGGGCCGGTAATTGGAAGTAGCAGTAATCTAGGGGTAACGTTTCAATAACCTGCTTCAACCGTGGGAAACTATTTTCAAAAGTTAGAGATTCTAAACTAGACAAAACTTGTTGCAGCATTGTCATTAATTTTCCGGCACTTGCCTTCACCACATAAGTCGAGACTTTGCTTCTGTACCGGATCGTTAATGACTTGAGCTTCGTAGTCGCAGTTAGGTCTGGGTAAAAGAAGGCATCAATCCTTAAGGTAGTCAAGTTTATCGCAGAATTAATAATTATTTGGGCCAACAATGCCAGATCATGAGAAGACCGGGTTCCAAAATTGAGTAGAATGTTGGTCAAGTCGATTTCGGTCAAATTGCCTCGCGTCGATGGGAAAGGTTTCAAATTAATTGAAAAATTGTTTAACTGTTCTCCTTCGTATGTCCTATGTTCTGGAAAACACAACAAATTTACTTGCTTCAAATTTTGACAGGTGTATTTAAGCGCGTGGTAGATGGAAATGGCAAATTTGCAACTGCAAGCTATCTCCAAATATTGCACATATTCGCCGAAATTTTGAAAAATATAATTAACTTTTTTGGCAAGGGTAATTCTACGCAAATCCTCGAATGGATCATCACTTCCAAATTCTCGAATTAGGGTACACCTCGTTAATTGTGGGTTGATGCGGCAGAGAAAATTTGATTGATGTTTTGTGCCGCTGCACATCTCTTCTGGAGAAATGGTAGCACAAAGCCCCAATTTCGGGATTGGTAAGGACAGCACGACTTGATTCCATGTTTGACAAACGAGTCGTAAAGTTTTGGCAAAGGGGTGCGCGATTTAAAAATTTGTTGAAGAATCTAAATGAATTAAGAGAACATGGATATTCTGCGTGTAAATTGGGCTGGAATCCAGACGATAACCTTACTACAGGATTAAACAATGCCTTTTGTGTGTTTGCGTCTTCGATTGGCTGCATGTTTCGATTATTGCGGATTTTAGATTTTACTGTTAAACCATTAGTAATGAAATGAGCCACTGTTCTGTTATCATGTCCAACTTAACAGGATAAAAGAATAAATGTATGCAAGTATTTACACGCTCAATAGGATACAATACTATATAAAATATCCTGCAGAAAGACATCTAAACCAGAATCCTCTTCTTCTAAGAATAGAATAGAAGAACAAACTAGAATGCTCGAAAATACGGAGTAGAAGCTGCCTATATATAATACTTATGAGGAAAGAGATGATAAGCATGCAAAGTAATATTTATTGGCAACGTGTCCGTGAGTATACGATCACCATTACGCAAAAATAATCTTAAAGCGTATTTCATGCTGTGCAATAACTAGTATGCAGTAAAGTAATGCTTTCACTAGAGCTTTCGCATAAACGCAACTTTCTTAAAATAATTTGTTGATGAATTTTCAAAGATGCAAAACGAAATGAAAGATATGGATTTGAGCAGATTTGTAAAATTAATAGAGAAATTTTTTATTTCCATGAGAAAACTTTTTGCGTGGATCAGGTTGGCTCAAATCAGACCCAGACCTATCCCTAACTTACCACAATACATCAAAATCTATCATCTGGAGCTGGAGGGCTGGAGGGCTAATATATGGGGGAGGTTGAAGGTTCTTGCAGATTAATTTATGTATATAGCTTTATTCAAATATTACAATTGTACAAATATTATCCCTGCTAAAATTATAATCTTAACTAAAAAAGGTAAGTACATTAAAACTGACGGAACAAAATTAAACCCATCCTCCAGCAGCAGTAGAAAAAAATAACATTCTTATCCGAATTAATATACCGAACTCTTCTGATAACCCCACTATTCTTTTGCCACCCATATTATTTATAAAAAATTAAATAATTTGGGGAAAAGTAATGTAAAATGGCTAAATGTGAATTAAAATACATATTTTTGCATTCAGACTAATTCCTGGCGCCCTGCCACCATCGTAGAAGGCGATGTCTCTGTAATTATGATCCTGGGTTACAAGATGAAGTTGACGGTGGATAACAGAAATAGGTCATAAATTAATATATAAACAAAGGAATTTTATTTATAATACCTAATTAATATATCAAAATCATATAATGAATAATAAATGTCGACCATGCAATCAAATTTTGTAAACCATCTCTTTTAAGTTGTCTGGGTTGAAATGAGCATTATGTACAAATATATATGTAACAATACATATTACATTCAAAGAGGAGAAGATATCTAATTTCGCATGGCGTTTCCAGCATGAACGGATTTAAGTCAATGTAATGGCCTGCTTGGAAGAGTTTTTGGTATCCTTACCATTGAGTTCAAGTTCTTCATTAATATTCTTATTCCTAAGCAATACAAAAACCCGTACATGTACATTCGTACACTTGGAAATTTGTGTCATTTTTACCTTCCAAATTTGTCCCAATCTTCCAAAGTTTCTGGAAGTTGCTTCCCAAAAGTCTCTGGAATTAAGAGCGCCAGGAATCCCGCTACCAGAGTCATAGCGCCGAAGAGAAGTATGGGTAGAGGCTTCCAATACTCACCCTGTCGAATAAAATCTAAAGGATTGGATGGAAAGAATAGGGTAATCTGAAGCCTACCAGAATTAGAAGGCTGTTTGCAGTGACGCCTCCCACTCTTGCAAACATAGAGCTAGCACCCACTCCCCCGTTTCTTACGACTGTGGGAAAACTCTCCGCAGTAAAGATATAGATGACGTTGTAGGAGGCAGTTATACACATTTTACCGATCATTGCAAACGTTACGAGTAGCCAGTTCCATTCTGAAAAAGATTGGGAAGGTTAGATATGTACTTTAACTGTTTAAAGAATTGCGTACCATCCCCATCCGGAATAAGGGCGCATGCAGTCATGAATGCGCCACCAGCTAACATGCACCCAGACAGGACAACTTTTCGCCCAAACTTCTGCAAGCTCACTAGTAGGAACAAAAATGCAGGAATTTCCACAGCACCGGCAAGTGTAAAGTTTACATAGTCTGAAATAAACATATGAGTTTGTACAGGGTGTTTCAGGCCTATGTTTAGGACTTTAAAATCCATTTAAAATCAATCACTAGCCCCATTTTCATGAAATTAAGTTTGTCTGGTAGCTAAACTAATAGAAGGATGATTGGTGGGTATTGCAGAATTTTGTGGGCAGTGGGGACTACACAATGCCATTTGTCCCAAAAAAGAAACATTTTTGCATTGATTTCCCTATCCCTGACCCCCGTTGGAAACGCTTTTCGACATTGGTTACAAATTGGTTGCAATGGTTGACTCAAAAATTGATATCGATAAAAAATTTTATTGGCACCAACGTTTAGTTGTAACCAATGCCGAAAAGCGTTTCTAACGGGGGTCAGGGATAGGGAAATCAATGCAAAAATGTTTCTTTTTTGGGACAAATGGCATTGTGTAGCCCCCATTGCCCACAAAATTCTGCAATACCCACCAATCCTCCTTCTATTAGTTTAGCTACCAGACAAACTTAATTTCATGAAAATCCGGCTAGTGGTTGATTTTTAAATGGATTTTAAAATCCTGAACATAGGACTGAAACACCCTGTATATTTTAAGGCTGATGTCACTGCGACTCGGGTAGCTCGTCTTATGAATTACTTGAATCGTAAATCGTCAACTCGTAAATCCCTGATAACTTACGCAGTTAAATGACTGGAATGACTCAAATATTCTCAGTGACGGAATAACAGCAACAAAAGTCCACAAATAGCACTTGTTAGCTATGTTACTGGTTTTGTTCAACTGATCAACCAACTTATCACTACAAATATTAAATGACTTAACTTTAAATTACTCAGTAATTAATGGAATTTCTAGAGCACGCAAAATAATACGTCTGGCTCAGCTTGCTTCTACTTGACTCCCCTTCACTCACACTAACTTATATATACGAAAGAGAATGCTTCCAGAATCTTCTACACACTTCTTTTCCTTCTAGATACATACTAAAATACAATTTTACAATAACATTCGTCAATGTTAATCTCCCGTAACATTCGCCAATTCGTGAATGTTAAAACTCTCGTGACATTCGCGTATATTAAGGTGACATTCGCGAATATCAAGGTGACATTCGCGAATACCAAGGTGACATTCGCGAATATCAAGGTGACATTCGCGAATATCAAGGTAACATTCGCGAATATCAAGGTGACATTCGCGAATATCAAGGTGACATTCGCGAATATCAACAAATAATAGAATAATTCTATTATCAAACTATACCAATTTAAAATAATGTCAACTAATTGAAAACTATCATAATGATCTGTGAGCTGCAAAAGAGGAAAATTTATAAATCATGTTCATCTAAATATTTTTGATCAAACTAAATTAATTCCAACTAGTTCCTTCACTTATACTGTGACAGCTGAAATGCCTCAGAACTATACCATTTCCGCCAAGACTGGAGGTGCTAAGGGACAGTCCGTAGTAGACACCACTGTTAACGAACCAGCAGAAAAATATGGTCAAGGACAGCAAGACCAGCCTCTTGTAACGGAAAATCTCAAAAATTGAGATGGAAGAAGCCTTGGGTTGTTCCAGCTCCTGGCTGGTCGTGTCATGTAGCAACTCTTCATATACTTCCTCCGATATTTCGACCTGATTCTCCAATGCAACCTTCTTCAATATTGCTTTCGCCTCTTGATTTCTTCCCTTTGCTAGAAGCCATCGTACGGATTCTGGGAGGAACCAATAGTAGGATAAGAAGATAAGACCCGGGAGTGAGAGAGCAATTTGCAAAATGTGCCAATCCTTTATGAAATAAGCGAATGCAGGGATGGACATGTATCCAACAGTGAAAAACATGTGTGCGCAAACTCCGACAAATGTTCTTTTTGAAGGGCCCACCATCTCCATTGCTGGAAAATTAAGGGGTAAAACTTAAACTTGTGTCTGGAACGAACGTATACGTTATTTTGAAAATCTTACCTATGACATATCCCACCAGAAATACACCAGATGTGCTGGCTCCCACGACCAACCTTGCCAGGACGAAGCTCCAATATTCCGGGGCAAATCCAGCCAATAATGCAAACACAACTTGCAAAATTAGAGAGAGGAAGAACACTGGTCGGCGACCAATTCTATCCGACAAGCTCCCGAATAGAATGGAACCAATCATGTTCCCCACCATGAATAAGTTCTGGGCGTTTGTGTAATAAAAACTCCTATCGCAGTGCATATCATACTAGAAGAGAAAGTATGCAAGGATTAGATGACTTAAGATGCAATTTTATCTATACTCACATCAATCCGGGCACTAGATTGATATGTGGAATAGTCGTATACATATTTTCCACCACATGGGATAGTTTGCTGTGTCGGAATACCCTCCAGGAAATAGTGCGGAGAGGAATAGTTAACATCAAGTCTGCGGCATGAGTCCCATTCTGAACGAGGGGACTTAAACGGCATTGGATTTGGGGGGAATGTCATGTTTATGGAAATTCCCCAAGGCAGTTGAGAATATGTGGCGTTGGGCCCTTCGATTGGAAGCTGACATCTAAAGTAATAAACTGATGAAATATTTTTGGGAGATTTTATTGGGAGGGGAATATGTACCTGTGCTCAATCCTGGGGGCTAGAAAGACCCAGGCTAGTTTGTGCATCCCACAGGAAATTGCGGGCAGAAATAGAAGAATATAAATTCTCTTTTGGTATCTCCCAAATTCCCCTATGATGGGAAACAAGCCGTCAAACTTCATGCTGGAAACTTTACGGTCTTAGTTGTTATTAAATTAATGCAGGAATTGTTCTATGTTCCTCTTGTGCAGATATGTATTCTGTCGTCAAAGGATGAAACTCAAACATAAAATGTGTAAGATTTTTGTTCAGCACCAAACTACAGCCCGCAACAACAAAACAACAAGTAATACGTGCAACATGTTAAAGTAGAGTGTGACGCATGTAGAGTAGATTGGATTAATAAGCCAACAGATGTATGTAATTGTAATGTAATCTAGTTGGCAATTTGTGTGGACATACGTCAAATAAACCCGAGCAGTCTATTTCATAAACACATTTGTTGATCTCTCACAGCTAAGTGCTGCGAGCGGCTGAGAGAAACAAATATGTTTGATGAATGGATCCATTTAAGAAAAATTACACTTTAATTAGATATCAACTGGAAGAGATGAGACACGAGCCGAATGAATGGATCAGTTATGAACGAACAAATCAAGTTAGATTAGTGTACGCTATGTGTAAGGATTTGGAAGCAATAAATATGCTATAGACAAAATTGTGTCTCTCTTGTTATCTTTTGTCATACGAAAAATGCCAAGCTTTAATACTGGAAAATATATTCTTAGCAAGACCATTTCCGCCGTTGATGCTGCCACGATTTTGTAGGCAACGTGGTCAATCAAAAATGCTTATATATTCAGAGTTGGGAAAACACGGCTCCGTTTTATTATTAATTGGGTTTTATGTATTATACAGTAATTACATAGTAGAAAAGCGTAGGCGGTGAAGACAAAGACTAATTTAAATAACATTTATTAAATACATCATCACTAAACTTGACAATACAAATTATCTGATAAGTGGAACTGATGGGATGACATTGCTTAATGGTTATTTATCAGTCATGATAAGCTTGCAGTTATCTATGCAATAACCAGCTTATTGGGGAAAAGGCACTAAGTAGATCAATTCCAAATTGACCGCACTACTGTTAATTGATTTGTAATTATAGGCGTGTTCTAGTGGGTGGGGAGTGGAACCTGCAATCACAAATGTCGGTGGACGGTGATCCTTGGGTATTGTCTTGTTTGGAACAAATAGGATACAGTCACCTCTCTCCTGTATTCGTTGGTAAGACTTTAAATTCAAGCCGGGTCTCTAAAATATTCATTAATTGAACGTGTGAGTAACATTAAGAAATTAAATTCGCAGAAAATGAAATAGATTTTGACACCTTCAAGGGTCTCAGCAGAGAAGAACTGGCTACTATACTGGTAGGGAAGCTCGGCCCACAGAAGAAAATTTATGCAGCAATAGAATCCATTAGAGCTGTGGACGCTGGAGAATCTGAGGCCGGGGGTGGGGAATCTGCGGTTGACGCAGTAAAGGAGGAAACTCCAAAACCACCCAAGGAAAGTCCTGAAACTTTTTCCCACCGTGTGCAAAATGAGAAGCCACATGTACCCTCCAATAAATCGTCTCCAAGTTCAACACCTGCCAAAAGCCTTCCTCCACGGCCAACAGGTCCAGCGCCCGCTAATTCGGCAGCTGCCTCAGACCCCAAAGGATTTATGGCAAAGTATGGTTTTGCAATGCCAACAGCAGGAGCTATGGCCTCAGCTATAATTGTGGGTACTATTCAGAAGGTGGCAATTACAAGCGCTGCGAACTTAATTTTAAAATCCGGGAGCGGGGCTAATATGGCCAATCAAAACAATTCCGTGGCGGATGATTTCCAAGCCAAATATGGTAACCTGAAAACTGGCGAGAGACCAACTGCACTGCAGGATTTAGAAATGGTAAATGAGGCGGATCCATCTTTGGAAAATTCATATATGGAAGATGATACAGCGTACGACCACGCGGACAACTCTGAAGACTAAAGAGAGTCCATAAGGCATCACCCTGCCCAAATTAATGGAAGTTGATAATATGCATATACCTAAAAAATGAACCTTATAATATGATAATGAATGAAATAAAACCTACAGTGCAAATTTGCAAAGCCCGACCCAGGAAAAGCTTTTTATTGAAATGAATCAAATAGACTCGTC
>JAQFZJ010001142.1:0-12463 GCA_034695645.1 Folsomia fimetaria
GAATCGTCTGAATCGTTTGCCATGAAAAATGCCCCAGAAGAGGGATTTTTGCAAATTGTGGATTGCAAAATTCGAGCGCGATTTTTTTTACTTGTTTCCACAAGATTGAGCAAGAGACAGAGGGAGTGCATAAGGAGGTCAAATACTTTCTCCTCTGGGAAATGTTTTGTCATTTCAAAAATGGAATGGAGTGCTAGTTCTAAAAATCCGTCGAGTTCCATCATTATTTCAGAGCCCAAAACAATTCCTCTATAATCGTGTGACAAGTTGACCAAAAGTCGGAGGAGGAGGAATAATATTTCTAAAATTTAAACAGCAAAATCTTAACGCTGTAAGAAAGTAGCTTGCGAATTATGCCTTCCTGTAAAGAATTAAGCAATTAAATTATGTCCTATTGTATCCTCTTATTATATCCATCGATATCATCTATTCTTATTCGTTTGGTGGATAAAACGAAAGTTCGGATAGACTATGATTAAATGGCTAAACCTCCACAGGCAACAGGATGAATCCTTCACAACTTGCGGATTTCAATCCCGCATAACTTTAGATTGAGGTCATCACATCAACATCTAAAGTTATGGATTCTTGTAATTATGAGGTGATCTTGTTCTACAGTTTAGAAATTGTATTCTTTCATAGCTTCAATGCAATGTGCTGGCTGGGACTGGTTCTATTATTTTTTTGACCAACCCAGCCCAATTATTCAAAAATGACAAGTTTTGTTCTAATTCTTGTTTAATATTTATTAAATACTCAAAATCAGCACTTATTACTACGCACATTAACAATTATTTGTCATGCCGTACTTAGCAATAATTAGTCAACATCTCATCATCATCAGCGGATACGTAAAGAATTTTTAGATTTAGTTAGTCATGTGGGTTCTTCTTAAAGTTCTCTGTAAAGGGGTCGTCTGTTCTTGTGTAATTAGTTGTAATGATAGAGGTTATGTAATAAGCTTGGCTGTTAATCAATATTATTCAGTAAATTGATTAAATTAAGAACAATTAAATTCTGACAAATTCATTTTTGGTATCGTTTAACATTTTAACAATAATCATTAATGACGGTTTGGATGGAATGTAATATTTCGCTGCATAGTAATCGGAATATAAGACAACTCAGTAATTCATTCATTAATTGGTGGAATAGATCTACAATTTACTATTTTTATGAATTTAAGTAACTGCAGATTGTGTATTTTATCTGTAATATTTTTTGTATATGAAAACGGAAAAGTTTAGTTAAATTCGGACTCTGAAAAATAAAATATAAAGAATATTTTAACATCTATAAATTGTTACATAATTCTAAGTAATTGTAATAATTATTGGTTGATTGGTATGTGATTAATGATTGGCAAATGCATGCATGTTAGGTAATAAGAAAAGTTATACAGGTAAGGTGTAGGTCGAATAATATATACCTATATATTAATTAGTTAATTAATTAAATGCGCAGATTTTTGTTGGTAATACTTATACAATTAATCAAATTACGACACTATTAGCACAACACAAACAAACAAAATTTAAAACACATTTCAAGAAGAAGGTTTGTCCATCGACGACGGATCTCTGTTAGTGTTGGTTGTTGTTCTTTGTCTCAGGTAGTTGTTATCCAAAGGGGCTCCTAGAATTGAGGAGGTTAAGGACGCTTCGGATCCTGGCTGAAATTCGACAAATATGCAAAAACTTAATTAATGAAATTGTTGAAATATTTTAGTAATTTATATTTCAAATTAATTGAAAATAGAGGGTTAATTTGATAATAATACTTTAATAATAATTAATTACATTGGCTCTCAACCATTCTTCCATCTCTTCAAAATCTGTTTCCCTATGTCCTTGGATTATTTGTTCCTGTCGCAAAAAAATATAAAATAAAATAAAAATCGTGCAGATAACAACTAACGATAATGGTAAATAAATGGTAAATGGATAAATAAATAGTCAATTAGAAGCCATAATAATGAGTAAAAACAAACCTCCGTTAATTCCTGGTGACCGGATTCACCATCAAAATTTCTGTTAAATTAAATCAAGTAATAAGCAAACTAAAATATAAAATACAAAGAATTTCGCCACATACAAAAATGACAAGTATGTAAAATAGAACGGGCATTATAAGCTCTACAAAATAAAACACTGTAAGATAACGTTATCTAACCAATAAATAAACTTACGATTTTTTTGCGGCAGGATTCGTGCTACTACTGTTGTTACTTCTTGAACTAACAAACTGGTCAAAATCTGCATCACCACCACCAGCTCCCCCCCCTCCAGTACTTGACTTATTCTGTTGAGATTGGAGATTCATTGCGCCCAAATTTTGGATTAGCGATGGTGTCGCACCACCTCCAACCAAGCTTTGGAGGTGGTCATCCCCTCCCAAATCTATATAAGGGATAGCGAACAAACTGGTATGAATTGGCTACATCTCACCAAAATATTCTACCCTGTGAAGAACTACGAGGATCTAAATTGAGAAAGTTCAAATTCCCCAAAAAAAACTACTAGGTATTTTACTTATTAAATATAATTAGTCCATAATGTGAATATGACACTGTACAGAACATGAAATTCGTTTTGGTTAAGCATTTGTAATTTGGTATTCGTTATTAGATAAAATAACTAACCTATAAGTGGAGCATCACCAGAAGAAATTGGCAAACCCTTTTTGGCATACGCTGCAGTTTTGCGGTCATACCGGTCAAAGAGGTCATTCATGTCGTCATTTATTTGCAGCATATCCACCGTTAATTCATCCGTCGTTGGTGTGCATAATAGTTGGCCTACAATACAAATTTAAAAAAGAAAATGCTGAAAAGTAATTAAATTTAATAAGTTGCGTTGCGTGGGTCAAGTTGCGTGTGTCTAAGACACGGTGTCTTATTGCGGGGATGTTCGGGAGTAAAGATTTTATAATGGCCATCCGAATTGAATGAACATCCTTAATCAAAAGTTGACGCCCTTCAGTGACAGTTTTAAGAAGGAAGAATTTGAAAAAATGTCGGGGTATTATTTTGGATGTGGAATTGTGTTAGCTAAGGATGAGAATAGGAAAGTTTTGTGGAATTTAATGGGCTTTGTTAAAATTTTCTAAACAGAAAATTCCTGGTAAAGTTTTCGTAATTTCAGTTCTTTCAGTTGTTTCAGTTCTTTAGCAGAACCTACTCAATTTTTGTAGGCTGAGATTTTAAAATAATTTCCATCCGTGAAATTATCACTGCTGATGTTACTTGTCATTTTGTATGATTCAAACCATTATGTAGATTTATAAGACACATATTAATGTAATAAATTCGTTTGCCGTGAGGTAAACATACCTACGCGAAGCTGCATTTCTTTACACGTTTTGTGTAGCTCCTAATAAAATAAATCGAATGGATTGCAAAATTTATAATATTACGAATTTATAATTTTGAAAATCATACCTGAAGTAATTCAAGATCGGAAGGATTGCCCCCACCAGCAGGGTTCAATTCGGTCAGCATTTCCGAAAAAACAGTCATATTGTTTCGCACAACGTCCAAATCTGAACTTATCTTGGCCACTTTCTCTGCACTAAGAGCACCACCAACTCCCAAATCCTCCGCTGGTTCACTCATTGTCCTGATGTAATTAAATTCTTTATTTTTATTAACACTGGCCTTCTGCAACAATCTATCTAGTCCAGTTCTCAAGATTTGGGTAGTACTTGTAGCAAATCTGTATTTGTTTAAACCACACCTTTATCCAATTTACTGCACCTTTTCTTTACAAAAGTGATCATAAATTAGTCGTGTGATAATCAATCTAATAATTCTTTATATCACAAATCACAAAACCTGAATTCTGTTAATACATACTACTCAAGACAAGATCAGTCAGTCAAGATTCACCACCATTGGATTTCTTTTTAATAAATTCGTATAACATTCGTATAATATTTACTCGCTCTAATAAGATGGAATATGCAATGCACCACTTTGCTTTGCTTTATTCTATTCTTTTAACCAGACAGATGTAGAACTATTTTTGACAAGTAAAATCCACATGTATGCAATAACACCTAACAACCAACTGCTATATACACAGATTTTCCTTCTTTATACGTTTAAACCAAAGTAAAGTAGGTAAGGATAACATATAACAGGACACTACTTACACACACACCTTCATCGATTTCTTACATAAGTATTCCTACACTTTTACTTTACTTTGCTTTGCTCTCTGGTCTGTTCTGCTCTTTTGTTATATTCAACCCTTTCCTTTGGTATAAAAGATGCGATACGAATGAATGTAATGTAACCCAACCAACCAAACCGAAATGAAACCCGGAGGAGAGGGAGAGAAGAGAGAGATGGAGAAAGCGGAGAAATCGGATGAAATGAATGAATGAAGCAATAGTCCGGGTAAAACAGGACTGAAACTGGATTAGAGCAAATTGAAAATAAAAGTTAACAAGGAATAACTTTTAAAAGTTAACAAGGAATAAACGTTAACAAGGAATGTTATAGTTTGGTACAAAATAATCCTTGTATGAATTATTCCTAACAAATTGAAAATCTCTGGTTTTTATTCGAATTCTTTTAAAACTCAATCAAAATTGAAATATTGATGATGTAAAATCCTGTTTGAATGTTTTTTGTTATAAGTAACCTGTGAGAAATTTCTGTCTGCTGGTTGATGTTAACTCTTTTACGATGAGTGTATTTGTTTGTTATTTGCTTGGTTGGGTGGATGGAATGGAAATTTCTCTTAATTTAATGTACCACTAACTAACTACAACCAACTAACTTAACTGCATAGAAGATCTCATCTCATACTCTTGTGTATTAAGTAAGAGAGATGAAATGACTCATTCTGTCGTATTTTAACCAGATCACACCACACCATACCACCCAACAAATAAATGATGCAAAATTATTACGTGCTATTATTTAATAGGTAATACAAAGCTATACATACATATATCACATAGATATCGTTGATCGTGGGATACGAATTTTAAGCTGAAGTTAAATAGTTAAGCTTAGTATGGATGGTTTTGTTTGCATGTACAGTATCATTGTGTTTATATTTATGTATATGCATATTATACTATTCCGGAGCTTCTCTGTTTTATATTGCTTTACTTTGTTTCCCCACGGGTGGGTTGTTAGTTTATCTGTATTTTAGTATTATGTATTAGGATCAATTCTTTTCAACAAGTGAAATAAGAACAAAACGCGTAATTATTATCTATTACGCGTTTTATTCTTATGTAAATTCCACATTATTATGTGGAATTTAGTATTTGATTGAATTATGCCCATTGAATGCAATCAGTATGGATTAAGTTTTATGCAATTGTGTATATGATTAATTGATGGGGTTATGTTAATTAATTTGCTGGGTGGGGTGATGTTTTTAATCCTAATTCAGACACAAAATCCCATACCACGGATTTTAAATATTTCACGTAATAATTCAGTTGTTCATTTAGATATGGTGAGCATCGGTTTGATTAAATAGTGATTTAAGGGGGTATACAGTTGTATTTAGGATTATTGGAAATTAAAAAATATCCTGCTAGCAGCATAATCTTAAGTATTTCAAATTTAAAAAGTCTCAATCAAATCTTCGTTAACAACAGAATTTTATAATGTTAAAATATGGGTTTTTGAGTTTTTTCGAGATTTTTGTCAACTCGGACTTCAAAAACTCAAGCCCTAGCAACAAGTCAAATGAGCTGGGGATTATTAAAATTATTAAAATTGCATGCATGACAACATCACCGACGGATTTTGCTGGGTAAACGCTCCCTCCCTCCGATCTATTATGTATAGATCTGTATGAAATTAAGCTTGTTGGATTCTCCATTAGTTGTATGGGTGTCCGACCCCCCATGTCCTTCGACGAATGTTGCTCTTTCCATATGAAAATAAGCTTTGAAAATTATTTTTTGTTTAAAAAATACAACACCATTTTCAACAATGTTAGAGGAACATTCGTTCCTCTAACATAGGGTGTCGGACACCCATACAACTAATAATATACAACTTCCAATTTGTTTTATGCGAAAATATTCGACATTAGTGGAGGGAGGAGTTACCCCGCAAAATCCGTTCATTTCCGAATAATTTGCAGCAAATGGCCTTAAAAATTTCGTTTCTAAACTTGACCCCGTCCTTAATATTATTTTCTAATCAACAAGTATTACAAATTATGAAATTCTTGTATTTTTCATTTTATTTTATGTATTGATTTTTTATATTAAATGATGATTATTATTAAAATAATATATCCTATTGAAATCCGGTATTGTGCAGAAAATACTTGAATCCAGAATTATGCAAGAAGTAATAAATAAGTGCTATATGTACAATTTTACCGGGAATTGAAGATGAAATCTTATCACTTTTCAACATTATATATATCATGAATATTAAGTATTAACAAATTTTAAAATAAAGCTCGTCACTCGCACTGAATTTGACTAAAATAACACATCCAGTGCAATCCAGGTTCGTCCTGCTCTCTAACATTTGAAACATGTCAAGAATATCCAATACTGAAAAATAAGAGCCAATTTTATCCAATTTTTTGCATGTATTAAAAAAGAACGAATGTCTAATTAAAAACTAATTGTAATTCTTCTCTTTTCTTTATACACAGCGACCAGGGTGCTTATCATTTTTGTGCCTTATAATAATTTGGAATGGTAAAATGCAATAATTAGTAGAAAATCCTACCCAAATGTGCAATATTGAGATATCTTCCAATTTAACCATTTCCATCATCCGAACACTACCCCCATTTTGGAGGCTGCGGGTTCCGCTTATCATTTCCTATTTAAACATTCTTTATTCGTCACATTCATTCAGACTCCACATTCTAAGCGCATTAATTACTATACGAATTAAAATATCTTCAATTCAAAAGTTCAATTCCGAACAAGTTTCGTTATAATTTTCATTAGAAGAATAGAATTATTATTTAAGTGTTGATTGTTTCATTCTTCCATAAAAGTATAAAATTGACAACATTATTACGCATTTCGTTGGTTTTAATTCACTTCTTACGTCTTTCTTTTTAAATTGCATTCCTCTTTTTGAAATTCACTATTCAATTTCAATTTCCTTATTATTTTGTCTTCCTCTAAATCCAATTAACAATCAATTAAATTAATAAAGTGTTTGTTGAACTTGTCCCTGATTTCATTTGATTTGCATATTTCCAAAACAATTACAAAAGGAGCGAACCCTAAATATTGATACATTTATTCTGATTATTATTGAGTTTCTTTTAACAATCAATAATTGCCTACGTGTGTGGTGTGGGGACAGTTCAATTCAAAATAACTGCTTGCCAATTCAATTCTGATAAATTGGCCACAACAATAATTTATTGTTCTTTAGTTAAGGAGAGAGACTGCCTATTTGTGTTTCATTGTACATTTACAATTGTACCCTTGTTGTTCTTGTGCATACCGTTTTCTCCTCCATCAACATTAACAAGAAATAACCGGTGTGTATATTATGTAGTTAGTTAGTCTTATTTTAGTTATTGCAATTAATTGTTCAAATTATACATGCAGCATAATTTTTAAAATACAAATAAATACATATGATGACTCATAAGAAACGAAACGAGAAGCCACACCCACCTTCTACCTTCTGTACCACCCTCACAATCCCAACACATAACCATGTCGATTTTGTCGACATTGTGAGAGCGTCTTCCTGCTGTGATAAGTTTTACAAAGAAAAAGATAACCATCATGATACTGGTCTCATCTTAAATAATAATGACGGGAATAACGACAACAATGTCAGGAATAAAGGCCACCTCCCCCAAATACCACCACCACCACAGAACCAGAACCAGAGAAACAGTGACTTCAACAACTTTGAAGACATTCTCGAAGCCCTGGGTGGATTTGGTCCGTATCAGTTCTTCATTTTAATATTGCTCCTCATTCTTGAAATTCCGACAGCGTTTGTAACATTTATTCCAATTTTTGTTGGTTAGTGTGCAAATATTTTGGCGAAGAATTGTTTGCCAATTATTTCATACGAAATTAATTCTTACAGGAAAAGTTCCACAAGTTTGGATTTGTGGGAATGAAACCATGTCGTTAAGCGAGGTTTGTTCTTCTTGTAAAAGTGGAGCAATTCCGTTACCTCAAGATTTGGAGGAATCGATTGTTGCACAGGTACGAATTATTTTGCATTAAAAATTCGCAATAATGTAATTTACAATTCAATCCAGTGGGGTCTCATCTGCGAGAAGGAATGGGTGTTCGATTTCGTTACAAGTATTCAAATGCTGGGCATGTTTTTTGGCAGCGTGTTTGGCAGTCAGTTTTCAGATTGGTATGCTTCTCACACATAACAGGTTTGCAAATATGCAATTTCATGAATAACTTTAGGTATGGAAGACGCTACGGTTTCCTCGCAGCGACCCTCCTCCTTTCAGTGGGATCTGCCATATCCGCCCTCGCCGGAAACCCATACATTTACGCCCTATCCAGATTCCTCTGTGGAGCTGGCGTCACAAGTACAAAAGCTTTCAACTACATTTCGCACAATTGCCAATAATTATCTAAATATTATTGAATCGCACCCAGGTTTTATGAATGTCACCCTAGTTGGAGTAGTTGAAGTTATGCCACCAAAGTGGAGATCACTCTCAAATTGTGTGGGTCCTACTGGCGAAGGGATCATGATTTTGAGCCTGCTTGCTCACTTTATTCGCCCCTGGAGAACGCTGTATTGGGCAACTGTGGCCCCCTTTGCCCTCATCGTGGTTATCTACCCGTAATTAATTAATTTTTATCTTATCACCAAAGATGCAAGTATTTATTACTTACAAGTTAACTAACTAACTTCGAATAATTCTAGCTTCGTCCCCGAATCTCCCCGTTGGCTATTCAAACAATCCCGTCTTCCAGAAGCCGCCTCCATCCTCGAATTAATGTCCCGGATGAACGGTACCAACAAATCTGTCACCATTACCACCGAAACGCTACGTCTCATCCTAGAAAAAGAACAAGAATTAGACAAACAACAGCAATTCAATAAGCGCTGGACTTATCTCGACTTTATAAAAGACCCTCTCCTCCGGGTCACCTCCTTGTACAATATGGCAATTTGGTTTGCCTGGTCATTAACTTATTACGGGATATCATTCAACATCAAGAACATTGAGGGAAACATTTACTTGGTACATTAATCATTTGTCCATTAGTTGCAGACAATCTTAATAATTCTTCTATGGATCTTTTATATAAATTTTATATCTATAAACAAGAACGTTTTTCTGATGGGATTGTCAAACGCATTGGGGCAAAGAAGCGCACTTCTCCTCAATAACCGTTTGGGTCGGCGAAAAGCTCTATTTGCTTCGATGACGTTTTGCGCCACGTTCTTAGTCGCATTAGCCATAACATTAGCATTGGTGGACCATTCAAGGTAACGGACGAAAATACGCAGTGTACTCCATAACTTCGATAATAATTTGAATTCGCTTCCTTAGTGTTCCCAACCTTGTCATAATATCTCTCTGCCTTCTTGGTCAATTCGGTATGGCCAGTGCGCGCTCGGCTTGCAGACTTATCTCTGGCGAATCATTTCCTACCGCGGTGCGCACCATGGGCATGGGCATTGGAGGCATAACCGCTAACCTTGGGGGCTGTCTAACTACACAACTTGCTTATCTTGGCTCCTTTCTTGGCTCTCCACAACTTCCATTCTTTGTGTTCGCCTTGGTCAGTGTGGGTGGATCGCTTATCTCCTTCAGAATGGCGGAAACGATGGGACGTCCACTGGACGGGGGCGACGATAAGCAAGCAGATGAAAAAACTAGTAAAAAAAATTCATTCAGTGCAATCTTTACCAACAATAATTTAACTCGTCATCAAGAAATTAATAAGGTTGGTAGTAAAGAGACAAATATTAATATTGCATTAGCCAAACGCAATTCCAATATCAAGACTAATCTCAAGTCAGAAAACTGCAAAAATGTGGTCCTACTTTCCATCTCGAGTTTGGGCGATGCTGGAGGTGGTGGTCACCAAAGTGGGGGTATCGTAAATCCTGCCTATATTCCATTAGAGGAACGTAACAATTTGAATTCTTCGGGAAGAAATACATGCACTGCATAATACATGCACATGCACTTTTTGATAGTAATAATAGTTTTAGTCTAACTGATTAATTAAATTATATTACTAAATAACGTTTCAATCTTTATAATAATGACGCATTTTTAAGTATTTTATTTTGTAATAAAATCTTAACGTATTTATTTTTAAGAATGCTACAAGTTGCAAATTATTCTTGAAATAGAATCAAGTGTAACAAAATTTGAAAATAAACTATTTCAAATAAATAATCATTTCGACAGAATCAAGTCGTCATCTCCACCTCCGGTGGTTTGTCGTCGTGGCATTGCTTATCGTAAGGTCCTTTCAGTCGGATATTATACCAAGAGGTTGGTGCAAGGCCGACATTAACTACCGCGAGTTTGTTGTACGCTGTAAAGACTGGATTATTGAAAAAAGAGACGATATCTATGTATATTTTTAAGTTATAGATTATATTTTACTTTTTTATTTACTCATTCTAATAATATTAGATTAGTCTTATCAGACTATATTTTCATATGGTGTTATAACTTGCAAACTAGCTTCATCAGCTGAATGTCAGTAGAATTCTGCTGGTATGTGGAGTACCATTTCGGTAGAATTGCCGTAGAATTTCGGAGGATGCAGATTCTACGCCGAATTTGTATGTGGAGTACTAGGCATAACACTTGAATAAAGGCAAATTGAGATTGAAATTCTATAATAAGTGATTTCATACATATTGCATGAATATTTCCAACAAAATATTGTAATCCTTATTACCACATTTTTTAATGTATTTGGCAATCCGTACTTGCATAATATTACACTAATTTTCTTCTTATTACCAGGAACCATGTTATTCTATAATACCCTGTGTCATATCATGCACTTTTTTGCACGCATTTCGCAGACCAAAGTTAAGTTTGCATATTACACTTTCTTGAAATATTTCATGTCATTCGTAAGTCTTCTGCAACTCTGCAAGTGGTAACATATGAAATTGTCATACAGTCATATTGCATTGTGGGCGCAATTGCCAATTAGCATGCAATAATGCGTTTGTTTTGACACGACAATAATTTTGAATGGTGCATAGTGCTTCACTTAAATTTCAATCAATTGATAGAATTTTGCATGCTATGGATTCGCAAAGTTCAAATCCTTAATTTGTAATTATTAGCCATCATGATGGAAAGAAGGAGTATGTATGTCTTTGTTTTTCTTCGGTAGTAATATATTTTATTAATTTTTCTTGACCTTTCGTTTATCCCAGCCAAATTACATGTGTCCTCCTCCACAAATCATTTTGAAGTAATCCTTACTGTTCTTACTATATTTAATAACTATTTTTTTATACTTATTATTACACACTACACACACTACTATATCTACAACAACACTCATTTCTTCACCACTTCGTCCTTTTAATTTAAGGCTTGAACAAAAAGGGTTGCGAATGACATGAGGAAAAGGTCGTGAGAACAGTTCCTACGAACTTTTTTCACTTTTATGCAACACAATCCAATATTACACTTTATAAAATAAAATAATAACTAAATAGCATAACTAATGCTTATCATCATCATTCATGCTCATGCTAAAATTTCGATGAAACATAAGGTTACCTATGCAGTACCTTCACATTCACTCAAGTTAAGTTCTTTAGTTTTAGTAGTCGGTCGGCGTGGCATAATATTTTATACGAACTATCTGCGGCTCAAATCATTTAATAATTCGCAATACAATCAAATCACAGATTATTACACAGTCATCGCTTGTAAAATAAAGTAATCACCTTCTTTTTACACTTTTTACACTCATCAACATTTAGATCATTCTATTCTGTTCATAATTAAATTCAGCATGTCTCTGCACTAAATTATTGTGCACATTATTGCTGTTAGTATTGTGCACATTATTTAACTAACAGGGATCAAGGGAGTATGTATAAAAATCCAGTTTTTATAATAAACGCACTATTTGTTTTCAGGATTAATTTATTGTGCCTTATTTATTTACTTGTTTTTGAACAATAATAAAAAGAAGGTGAGAGTGGTTTGGTTTTATTGGTCTGGTTTTGTTTTATAAGAACAAAAAATAACAAATTGAATCGCACAACACTAAATTGCATGAAGTTTAGTTTAGTTTGATCCTCACTACTAGAACGTCCTTGGATTTATGGTGGTTATAACAAGGATTCGCACTCTAGTATTTTGCAGAATTATGCAATAATAAAAATATGGAGAAGATCATCATTATTAAAGTGAAGAGTGAAAGTGTAGTGTGTGGCAATTCTCCAGATTAAGCCTCAAGCGTGCTCAATCTAAATTCTCCATCTTTCTACCTGCAGTTATTGAAATCACGC
>JAQFZJ010001143.1:0-12459 GCA_034695645.1 Folsomia fimetaria
CAATAGGGGTAATGTGAGATTTGTGTTCGACGTGAATCAGTAAACAACATGAATCATTTTACCCAAGACGAACAGCATTTTCCCAGAGCAAAACACTTTGTTTCGCCCCTTCTTTACATTCGTTTGTAACGGTTTATTAACCGAGCACCGAAACCATATAAAAATATTGCACCATATTTTTGATACCATATATATAATACCATATTTATCTATATTTTTGATATGGTTCCATATTCTTCTCGCCCGGGTTAGTTTCCGCACTTGGAATGACAACGGACATTTTTGTTACAGATGACGGGCCGAACAACGTGCCAAATGCTGATGAAGGACCCATCCGGTACTTATGTGGCTTACCCAAAAGAGATTTTTAGAAGTTCTAATTTAAATTGGGTGCGTCCTGTTGTTGGTTTTGTGTAATGCCCGACTAATTTCTTAATTCGAAGTATAGAACAAAAACAATTCCAGAACAAAGATACCAGAATTATGTTGATTTCAGAAGCTGCTTGTACCGGAATGTCTTTGCACAGTGACAAAGATAAGAAAAACCAAGAGGCTAGGTTTGCTCAGCAGGTTAACCGTCCTTTAGACCTATTTATAGGCTTCAAATTATTCTTGAGGCTCCGTGGACGGCAACATCCGTCAGTCAGCAAATTGGCCGAAGTAATAGAAGTAATCAAGCCCGTACACCCGAATATATGTTGCTCATGTCTGACATTGCTGGAGAGACACGGTTTGCCACCTGCCTTGCGGGAAGAATGATGAGCCTGGTAATCTAGTTTATTTTAAGTTTTTTGTGTTATTTGTTGAGAAATATGCTATGTATATTAATAAATTTTACTTATTTTAACGTAACTCATTTCCGCTTCCGTTCGAAAACAATTATCGTGTCCAGGGTGCACTTTGCAAAGGTGATCGAAGGTCATCTTATGAAGAGGTATGACAAGAGTACCAGGTTGCTCCTGATGTTGGAAAAGCGGCTGTTAAGTTATTACTTAATACTATCATCGCGGAGGGCCCAACCAAGTTGAAACTGTTTCGAGGGGAAGAAGACGAAATAACGCGGAAAGGGATTTTTAATACATTGCGAAAAGTGAAGCTGATTTATAAAACCAAGAAGTTGGGCTATCGGCCAAATTGCAATCTGACTAAACATGAAAAATTTTTGAATCGAATTCTGTGCCTGCCAGTTAGACAACAATCGCAAATTACTCGTTGGTTATCTGCAGCTATTGGAAGAGCCGAGGAATCAACAGAATACGAAGGTGACCTCGTATTTGAAGGTTTTGACAAGAAATCAGTATGGGATCTTGATTATACATGCAGTACAATTTAATGTTGACCGTATAAACTTCACCCAGCACGAAGGTGGCATGATCCGATACTCCAGAGTGCAACAATTCTTAATAAAAGGGAACTGTGTAAATTTGCACATTCTTCGAGCTGACGATTCCTGCACCTGGGAAGAGGTTGCTGTGTCTGGATGTGACGGATTTTATAAAGCAGGTAAATCCGTTATTGGCCTGCAGAAAGTGGGAAGCACTGCAGAATTGCGATCGTTCATGGCATGGAGGGTTTCATCAAAATTACCTGTAAGTGCTATTGTGTCATTCGACTGACAGTGGGCATGATTGACTTGAGCACAATTTATAGGAATTCAAAACTAAAGCTGACGTGATGAAACTACCATTATCTCGGGTGGCCCAGAGATGTGACCAAGGGATATTGTATTTGGGATTATTGCAGTTAGTCTTTAATGTTATACTAGATACGGGAACTGCGAGAATGAAGCATGTGACCATGAAAAACAAGTTCGAGAAATTGGCATTGTCGTTGGAGGGTTGGTGGAGCTTTGGGACGATATCAAAGCCGTCATTGGTGATAAGATTAGTATGGTTCGGGTCGATGTTCCTAATTTTAGTGAAATTGGAATATATGTCGCAAATGAGAATCTTCATAATACAATTGATCTCCTACAATATTTGGGGGGTATGCAATGATGTTGCGTACATAATAGAGACTCCTGTAGCTTGCAATGTAATATCTCCAATTTATATTTATTTCTTTAGTTTGCAATGTTATGTCTCCAATTTGCATTTATTCCTTTAGTATGCTCTGTAATATTTTATATTTCGTATATTTATCTCTGGTCCTGCAATAAATCAGTTATTATTCATGACGATACGATATAACACATTAATTAATCACTGCGGTATCGGAGTGCCATTTCGAATTAACCCAAATATGGCACCATGGCTGATGTATGGCTGCTGGACTGGCTGCTGGACAGGCCGATGTTTTGGCTGATGGTGATGGACTGGTTGGTGAGGTGAGCGGGATTGGTGCACTTGATTCCATCCGGTTTTCTTGTAGTAAACAACCTGTCTTCATTTTCTTGGATATTTTTGAAATTTCAAAGTGATTTTGATGGACAATCAGCGTGAAACTGACCATGACAGCTTCATCGGAAGTGCAATGACGGACAATTTTCCAATGGTAAGGTAAATTCTCTGCACAGAGATGAGCAATTTACTTGTGGGCTTTTAACAAAAATTGCTGTTTCTTTGGGGAATTTCTAAAACAGACAAATATTATTCAACTCAGGCCCACAATTTTCTCTTTCTCTCTTGTTTCCTACCTTCCCTCCCCTCATGAACCCCTCAAAATTTACAAATTCATTCCCCCCACCACAGAAAACAAATTCCGACTTGAATCCATCCACAAGATCATGTTTTCCCATAACTTGGAGAAATCCAAATAATTTTGTTTGTAAACTTGAATTTGACTCGAGAAGAATTTGCATGATTAGTTAGGGGATTATTACGGAATTTAATGGGGTGGTTTTATCTAAGCATATTTATCAAATTGCAGGTTCCGAAACTTCGGTTATACGCTGATGTTTTGAAATACTGTTTGCCAAGTGACATCATCAAGGCGGATGCAGCTGAAGATTTCCTGAGGGCCACGGTGTGCATCCTCGGTGAGTATCCCGTGTCAAAATGTGGTATTATCGAAATGGACGCAACAGATGTGACAGAAGGATCTCGCGTATCATCACGAGTGGATGGACCAACATTCCACAAAATTGGAAAAGCGTTTGTGGAAATTCTGAAACTGAAGGACGCAACATTCGTGCCAAAAGAAGACAACTTCCGAAATTGTAAAGCTTTCGGGAATTACTTCAGAGGGTCTTGCAGTCTCATCCCCGGTGGAAAAGGTCAGAGAAGTCGTGTAGGGAAACAGGAATTTCAACTCCGAATGAACAAGTTTAGTGACATTTTCAGTTTGTTCATTACAAAGTTGTTCTGTAAGTTGAATGTTCATTCATACGTTTAGGATTTATACAGAAGTTTGATATCGTAATAGGTTGATTAGGTTCAAAATCGGGATGGGACATCCCGCTGGCAATAATCAAGAACGACTTGGGGAAAAAATTGCTGAACTATGCTTTACAGGCAAAACAGTGCGCCAACATTTTTGATTTCCGGATTGTTCTTCCCCGAAGTGCTGAAACCCGGAGTTTCATATATTCCATCTGGGAAGGGGATGTTGAAACGCTGATCCCCCGTTAGTTTACAAAATCTTGGTTATATTAAGGCGTCAATAATTAATTAATTATCCCCGCAGATGTATTTAGTGAGACTGGGTCCGAAAATCTACAGCTGCAAAGATTCCTGCAGGATTCCATTGATGGGGGTGACTATGAGGTCGAATTGTCGGATGAGCAAGGGTTTCTTTCTTTTGCGGAAAAGATTACCAAGAAGAAGGAAAATATGGACAAATTGGACAAAGAAATAAAATGTCATGAAGAGATAATAAAGGAGAAAAGGGCATCAAAGGCGCGGTTGGAAACGGAGATTCAGGACCTGAAGGAAGCTCAATCCAGGGATGAGACCAACTCCGGTTTAATTCGGATATTAAGAGACGGGATCCCTGAAACGGATGAACCTGCTTTCAAAGAAGTAGCCTCAACTCTATTGTCTGAACTGGTGCCAATAGTCAGCAACGTGCTTAAAAGTGGAGATAGGAAGGAAGCTGTTGATTTTGTCAAGATTGTCATGGAACAAGTTAAATTGAGTAATTACATGTCATCCTTTGCTTTTCCTTGTAACTTATAGTTTGTGGTTGTTTAGACCTTGATGGACTGATGCTACAATTGACGAATGACCAAAGTGCTAGAGGTTGGTTCGTTATTAAGGGGTGAAACCCCTTTTCTGTCTGTCTGTTGGTGCTCTAGGTCTTGAACGGTTTGACGTAGGGACTTGAAATTTGGTGCAAACGTTCCTTAGGTCAAGGGCTTGGACAAGTTCGAAGATGGGCCCCGTAGGTCACACCCCCTGTGGGGCGTGGTCGAAAAACATGAAAAAAGAGTCAAAACACTTTGTTCTAACATGTTTCTAACATGATTTTTCGAGACGAATCTAGTGGTGTAGGGCGCTTTGACGTTAAACCACCCCCACGTGAAAAGGGGGTGTGGTCAATTATCAATATGGGTAATGTGAGATTTGTTTTCGACGTGAATCAGTAAACACAACATGAATCATTTTACCCAAGACGAACAGCAATATGCCAGAGCAAAACACTTTGTTTCGCCCCTTCTTTACATTCGTTTGCAACGGTTTATTTGATTGAACTTCAAGCAGTTCATGATTATTGGAGGTCTACTTTAATACACACACACAACAAGCTTTGCTAATACCCATCTATGTATACTTTTCTAATGTTGGAATCCTACACAAGTCCACACGACTATATAAGTACTACTTATTTATGCAATAACACGACGAACACGAGAATGGGATTCAATTCTTTAGTTCCAAAAGTGTCACAAGTATCGGTATTCACTAGCCAAACCATGTAATCAAAACCGATGCACGCAAATACATTCAATGGCCTCGAATTTGTACCCGGAGGTGGCCGGTAGGGTTTTGCTGGACAGGATATACTAATAGCGTAAACTAAAGAGAGACTTATGGAATTTTAAGAACAAGCAATTAAGATTATATTCCTTCATTTCCATCTTTTTCCAATCATATTCGAATAAATTGAGGGCAATTATGGATAAAACTTAAAATTGTTACCCAAACATTGTAAAAGAGGATTGATATCTCTTCATTATATATGTATGATCTTAATTCATGATGTGGAAGTTGAGTACGTGTCGTAGGTAAATGCTGAATGGTTTTGATAAAAAGAGACCTATAGAAGTATCGCAGTGTGAATGAATTGAGAGAAAGTGTATTTATGAAGACTTGGAATGGAGTGTGAAATATAGATGTTAATCCTCCATATGTATAATAGGTATATGTAGGTAAATAAATAATGCAACAAATTAAATTATTAATTATTAGTCTTTTAATGCAGATACACAGTTTACATATATTGCAGTTGTATCATCAGTTATGTAATTGTATAAATTATAGCTGGCACACATATTGCCGAAAATTAACAGCATAATCTGACAGGACTGCATTTATAAGGAGTAAAGTATATCGTGACATTAACAGCTTAAAGTTCAATTATGATACAATAACATTCATCAAAAATATATTTCTAGCTTGACAAGCTTATTGAACTAAAAAATTTTTCAACTTTGATTCAATACTACTTCATTGTCATTCTAAGATACTTTAACTATTTTCTGATGCACTCGTTATTTCATGGTTATTTCTTAATCATACTTTTTATACAAGGATTACATACGATACGGTACATCATTAGATCAGCCATCGTATTTATATTACTTGAACCAGTCTAATATATGCTGTGGTGTGTAATATGTATAATATTTCCACCGAATTTGTATGGATGAGTACACAAATGTATTTAGTTAAATTAGTTGTCTATACTTGCTCAAGGAGGCATTTTGAATAGGTGGGTATATAATTATGGAGAATAATTATTATGTTATGTCCTGCATTAAGAACACTATGTATAATGTATGACAGCCTCTTGTTAAGTGTATCTACATGTCAAAGGCTTTATCCTTCATCTTTTGTATTTTGTATTGTAGCAGTTATTAAACTTACCTTACAAAATGAACCATGGATTTTGTGGCTATAGAGTTCTGTTGTATTACATACATATTATTAGTTTTTTCTTATTATAGAATCCCCTTCCCCTAAATTGAAATAGGTAAATTATCATCCGATGATAATTCGGAAGGCCTTATATCGACTATTGCTACAAGGGATTAAGTGCGAGCTATTAATTGTCTTGGGCGTTAAAATAAACAATAATTATTATTTCTCCACGTTTTTAATGATGAACTGCAATTTAAATGATGAATGCATTAGCCCCAGTACGTTGGCTTGAAAAGTTTGGTTAATAAAGATTCTAGATTATATTGAATTATTACCACTTCTTGAGAAGTTGGAAAATATGTATAAGGTATTAATCCACATATTTAAAATTGAGACAATTAAATAAATCACTACCAGGACAGGTTTTGTGTACTAATTACACGAACCTTATTGGATTTCATTTTGTTGAATACTGACTGACTAACGTGGGTGGAGTGAATGCAAATAACAGATGAATTAATTAAACGGAGGATTGATTATCAATGGGATAAGGCGTAAATCCGGTGCGTCAAGTTAACGACTAACATGATACCAATATTAAAAATATGAACATATATATTTTCTTTGTGCAAATGTCTAACGTCTCAATCTCCATGTAAGTATGTGTATTAAAGTGACTCTTGGAGAAAGTGTCATTTGTATTGACTTTATAATTGAACAAGGAAAATGAGAAATGTGAACTATATCGTGGCTTCATTTCCACCACCTAAAATCTTGGAAGCCATACAAGATTTGGGGAGGAACTCCATTATTCCATCAAAAAGGTGAATTTCATAAAACAAACTAAACCTTAAGATATTCCTTATATCGAATAGAGCTGTAATAGCTACTAAAATTACTGGTCTACTTATTTTCTTCGTCTTCGTCACTTATTCAACTTCTCAGAATTACACTAATTACATCTAATTTATGTTACCTTAATTTTCTGTGGTCACCATATACAAAAGTAAATTTGTGTAATATTATGTTCAAAGGTTTACAGCGTTGTCTCTTGTATGTGATCTACAGTACACTGTTCCAAAATACGAACAATGAAATGATTATATTTTTCTCCATATGTAGTAAGACACGCGAATAATTAGGTGCAAGCCCTATAGATTGTTCTCTATTTTACGCGATCTACGTTATAACGAATTTGATATTCGCATTGGAGTTGATGCTTTACGATCATTATATGTTCATCATCTACGTTCTACGCTTTAAGCATCCGATTCCTTTAGAGATTCCAATTTTGCAAGATTTTGGACATCCAGTTCTTCTGGTGTTACTGGACTTTCATTGCTTTCTCCCAACGAAATGCGGGCTTTTTCTCTTTCATCTATATCAAGACTAGCTTTCTTGGGTTCAATTTTTGGCGATTCTTTAACCTCAACTTCAACAACCCGAGGAACTGAAGATACCGGCTTTTTGGGAAAGTTGTCATCAAACGCGGCCCATCCTCCACCACCACCGCTTTCTTCTCCAGCGTCAGCACTTTCCTCGGCATCTGGATTCTGCGTTGTTTTAATCTTTTGCGAAGGAACACATTTCATGAAGCTATCTATTTCTCCAATTTCTTCATCATCATCTTCTGGTGGAGATGGCGGTGCTTCACTTGGTGGGGCGTCGGGTGGAGGACTTTCCTCTTTAAACTCTTCGTCTTCTTCAGTTTCCATGTCTGGGGAAGAAACTTTAACTTGTGTAATTACAGTGTCAGTACTGTCAACTTCGTCACCTTCCTCGGTGACTTTAGTTGACGGCTCACCCGGAAGTGGGACGTGATCATCTGTCATGGGTGTTGCAGCTGTTATCACGATTTGAGCAACGTCTAGACCCGAGTCTCCTCCCTGAAAATGGAAATATTGTTAATTTCCGACATAAATTATAAATTACAAAAATGAGTTTTACCTCAGCACCCTCTTCTGCTTCTTCAGGCTCATCGGGTTCCATCGTCACAGTAATTCCTGAACCAAATGCTTAAAATGTTAATAATGAGGGACACAGGGTTCATGGTATATGTTAAGTATATATTTATATATAGGTTAGATATCAATAAATTAATTTATGGATTTAATTAATGGTTAAAACATGGATGGTCAAAAAGCAAAGCAGCATTATTTCATCATTTCGCTTAGCATCAATGCACAAAAGCTTGTGTATTCATTCATATAGGTGTAGTTAGTGCAGAATGGTTAAGAAGGTGCCCATAACGTCCAGAATAATCACCTGGCATTTCAGTCACCACAATTTCTGGATCTTTAGAATCCGAGAAATGGGCTTGATATTGTTGCTGTCTGTCTCCACTCAGCTCCATTTCGAAACCGAAACCAGAAGAACTCTCTACTGCAATGGCTGGCGGTTCTACACGCAGCATTAATTCATCAAGCCTTCTACATGACCACTTGTTGCCAACATGAGCTATGAAAGGGTTTAAAATAAGTACCAATGACAGGAGGAGGAGGAGGAGGTTCCCGACTTTGTTCGGGTTCCTGTTGTTCCTGGACAACTGGCTCTTGTTCAGCTTGGTCCATTATTGCTTCCTCGTCAGATCGTTCAATCTCTGGGGTGGGTTGGGTTACTACAACTTTGTCCGGTGGCAAAAGATGAGATGGAATTTCAGGTGGGGTGTAACATGGAGGTTGAATTCCTGAGTCGGAAATATCATCTTCATCAATCTCATCATCTTCATCCTGGAATAAAAGGTACAATTTGGAGTTATGTTGATTTGCAGTATTTGCATGTAATTGTTGCTCAAAATGTGTTTGCAGATTTAATTTGCGATTGATAACAAAAAAAAGTTCGTGTCGGAGTCTGGTAAAATCAAATTCAGGTCTTACCATTGGCGAAAGTGGTTCTCCATCCCAGCGACATTCTTCAACAACAATCTCAGGGAAAACTCCCGACATTCCGTCATATTCTGCTTCCCACCACCCATCATAATCCTATCCAGGAAAAATTGTAAAATTACAATTTTATGCAATGTTGATGAAATCTACAACATGTAAAGCTTACTCGACGCAATATTTTCATGATCTGCCCTTCGCTAAAGGAAATTTCTTCCGGGGCAGTTGCTTCATAATCGTACAATGCCCGACAAAACTCTCCACCATCTGACAAAAACAACAAAATTAAACATTAGCCATATTGTATTTCAAAAAATGCTACGCAAAAGTTGACCCACCTCCATGTCGAAGTTCATTGATGAATGGAGTGGTTAACCCTGATGAGACGGATGTTGGGACCGTGGGAGTGCCTTCCTGGGGTAAGTTTTGATTCTCGTCCTCATTTTGATCCATGTACCCATTGGAAATGACGCTCGCCTTAATCCTGCTATCTTCCAAGGGCTCTTCCGGTGGCACCGTCTTATCTTGTACGTGATAATCCACTGAGGAGAATGAAATTTGCGGTTGGAGAGGGAAACCTGACGCTGCGTTACTTCTCTCACCTTCTGTTTCTACCTCCACGTAATTTTGAGGGACATAGCCCTCCTCTCCTTTGTAATTTCTAGCCCGGACCCATCCGCTTTCCTCGTCTCCGTCTCCCATTAGCTCCAAGTGCTCGTTTTCAACAATGCTCAACTCGTCGGGATTGGCAGCCTGGAATTTGTCATGCATATACATTGTTTATCACATATTTCACACGAGTATTTGCAAGTTGTGGTACCTCATATGTGTAGATAGCAACACATTTGATTCCAGCACTCTCCTGACCACCCTCATAAGATTGTAATCGTTCTCTAGTTTCCGTACTTGGAGGTGGCGTTGCACTTGGCTCCTCTGCGGGAGCATCCCCCCAATCAACAGCTACTGGATCGTCCCATGTCATTGCGGATAATGCTTCGATCTTTTTTCTCTCCATTTCAAATTGTGCTGTTCATAAAAAATTAATGTATACCAAGAATTTATAATTTTACTACTTTAAAAAAAGAAACCCCTCCTTTTTGTTAACCTTCAATGTCTTCATCTCGTTCTGTCGGTTCTGCAGATGAGGTTTCCCCTTCTCTATTCTCTGATCCATCATTTGCGTCACTATCATAGTATGTTTCGATTGGTTGACGTTGTTCCTATGCATACGAGAGAAGATATACATCTTGTATGTAATGTGTAGTTACGTATGTATGTTAGATTTTCTTACAATAGATCCTCCAACTTTCATGAAGCACACCCTTGAGTCGTCCGTCTTAATGGAAGTAGAACTTGCAGAACGTGCCAGGTCATGGGTGGTCAGACTTTCAATATCTTGCATCCATTCGTCAACATTCACATCGCCATCTCGAAGGCATTCTATTACACCTTCAGCTTTTGCTTTTTCCATCATTGCTCGTCGTATAATGTCACGAAGTTCTTCCATTTTAGTTTCTAAGTCTGGACCGTTTGGATCATCGGGATCCGCCTATATTTGCATAGTTCGAAAAGTGTTACCCTTATTTAAATCCTCAATGATTAATTGATTTAAAAATCTATAAGACTCGCCTTATTGCCAGCATCTCTCATTTGCTGAAGATATGTCAACTTCTTTTGACATTCTCTAGCCGTTTTCACCTCCTTCCCTATTTTAGTTGCCCAGCGTTTGGCTTCACTGGACAAAATGGACCCTGCACCATGATCGCAGGTAATTTTTGTACAACTGTCGCCGTCACAGGGTTCGAATGGGTAGCGGATATGCTGCTTGAGAACTGGATAATACTGCACACAGCACATTACGTTGTATTCCCGAGATAACTATAGAAGGAGAAAACGTCAATACTCACCAGTCATGTAAATGAAATAAGTAGAATTCATTTATTTAGCTTTACCTTCTGAGCCTGATCGCGGATTTTTGAGAAGGAGTTCTGGGCGGCGGAGCAGGTTAAAAGTTCAGTGCGACTTAGCACGGTCAAATACTCCTTCAGTTTACTGTAAACTTCCGCTTCTAAACTCTGTGGATTTATGTATTTGGCTAAATTTAGTACTTCATATTTATGATTTGTAGAAAGAAAGAGGAAAGTTTCCATTACTTTAAGAGTTCCGTCCAATTCAACATTGTAGTAATGATCTTGATGAGCATTTGCAATGGCAAGGGCTATCAAATAATCATTTCTTGCTCCAGTAGATTTTTCGTCGCATGCGTCCTTTTTCGACGACACCTTTAGAAATGAGATATACCATTACAAACTTTCCAATTTAAATTATAATTCTCAACATGCAATACACTCTTTTACTCGTTACTGAAAGTAATGAATTGGCATAATATTAATTCTGGAGCGAAATCAGATCCTTTGTTACAAAATTTGATAAGCGCAAGCACTCGTCTTCGATGGAGGCTTTGTTGATGCTTCAGCCGAGCACCATACAAGCTTCCACAAAATTCCACCAGGATAAATCAAGATGATAAACCATAATTCGCAATATTAATTATGAATAAAACATTAAATTAAGCGGAGCCACAGGCCATGAAGTGCCTTGCATCCATTTCCACAGATTCACAGAAAAAAATATGTTTTCTTCAAGCATATTGTTTTTAGGTAATATTATTAACGAAAATGCAAAGGTATAATGTCAATCACTGACGAAACCAAACATGCATAAATTTGCACAAAACATTTTTAAAAGCAATTATGATATATAAAATTGTATAAGTACTTTTTGAAGCAGATCTTCCTTCCCCTTGGCTCTCTGTTGAAAGTCATTCAATTTCATTCACACATATATTTTCATCATCAACAACATGAGTTCATTCATAAATAGCAGCAGCTTTTTTGAACAAATATATCAGTCCGTGTTTAACAAAAGTATAAAAAAGTATATAGCCAAACAGGAATGGAACTTAATTAATAGTTTGTTCCAAATTGCAGCAAAGATGGTAATGGAGGGATGTTTTTGAGAGACCAAAAAATGAGATGTGGTATTTAAGGAATAGAAAAAGAGGGTGTGGTGGATCAATCATGGATGACAAAAATTGTATTTGTGTGGAAAAAGAAAGGCAATAAGTTGTTAAGTTGCGCTGCTATCTATATTATAGTTCATCGTCTCTGTCGCGGCGGGTCTGCGACATATTTTTGATGTACTATACCGTACCTTGACACTTTCTCTCTTCAATGCGGTCAAGGATGAAAAGATGGAGCCCTTCTTTTTCTTCAACCTGTGAACATTAAATCGTATTTCTTCATTACAAATTTGATAACTTTTGTTGCTAGTTTGCTTCAATTAAAACTTCAAAATATAATCAATTTGGAGAAATATTCGGTTTGCTAAAAATCATAGAGTATGTATTCTGACTACACTTATCGTGTGACATGAATTACGATTCATGGTATAAATTTTGCTAGGATTTATGAGAAACCAGACAGAGCAGAGACAACAAAGACAGCCTTCTTGCAAGCAGTGGTGCAGTGTGGCTGGCCGGACACTGGACAACGAGG
>JAQFZJ010001144.1:0-12454 GCA_034695645.1 Folsomia fimetaria
TATTATTTTGAGTTGGAGAACATAATTATTTCGGTCGCATTCAATTCTGCGTGTTACACATCATGCCTCCGCATTGTTAGTCACACATGGATCGAAAGCCTTTCATTTTATAGTTTCCGTAAATGTTTATTCGGTTCGGTTTCATTCAAAAACGATGCTGTTTTTTGAAATAGTACACAAAAGCACCTCGCTATATACTCTCATATGGATATGTACATATCTAATTCAAAATTCTTGGGGTTCCATTGTATGACTTTTTAAAGCATACGAGCATTGCGTATTTTTCGGAACCTGGTAAACTAATGACTCGTGATATTCTGAAATATTGTAAGAAACTAAGTAAGATTTAGACAATCCAGGGTTGCTATAAACAATACACCACACAGGTTTCGGTGTTTGCATATTTCCATTCCTATTGGCGTGTAGATCTCCGATTATCGGAGTCCGATATGATGCATTGTCCCTTCTTATTATTCGCGGCAGATGAAAATATTAGCGTCATTCCTGCTACGGGCCCTATCATACAGGCAGTGACTTGTTCAATTTATGACGCCATGAGAATAACATAAGATGTTTCATTAATGGTTTGACATGAGATACGGTAGAGAACTTGTATATTATTCAAACGTGTACTCATTTGTTAATATGGCAGGGCTTGAACCCCCTTAGCCGGGCCCCCCGCTTTTGGTATGCCATTGGCACGCGAGTTAAGATTTTTCAAATTTTGGCAAATTCTAATTAATAATTTGTAGCTTTTTTATATGAATGTATGTCAATGGTTTTTACATTAAAAGTATACTAAAAGGTTTCGCGAAAGGGCTTAAATTAAATTCCATTTGAACTCATTCCATCTCTTCGACATGTAAACTTGACTCCAGTTAGTTGGGCAGTTTCACTTAAGCATTGCCGCCATCTTACTACTAATTGCCTTTTCAACCAGCAATAAAACCATTGCAACCAACGTCAACACACCCCACAGTACAAACAATAGTTAGGATATGCTCCCATCAAGTTTAACTTATGAGACGTTTGCCAAGTTCTAAATTTGTGTTGAGTTTCAAAGCCGTTTAAATTTGTGTTCATCCATTTGGTACGCTTTTAAGCTTGTTTTGTTCTCTAATCTGCTTCAATTTACCGTGAATACCGGCCTTCAAAAGTGCCACTACTGATTTTGCAAGACGTTGAGCTCCCGATTTCCCAAACCCATTAGTTTTCCTGGAATCGTCTGCTGCCCCAGAATATTGTTAAAAGTTTTCCATGGATACTTCTTTTCGAAATGGTTTAAATTAAGAAGTTCGCTTTCTTCTGCAATAAACACAGATTTTTCACAAGATATAATCTCGTTTTCAATCCTGGAAAAGATTTCAGATTTCGAAACCGGGGCATTATCTAAAAATGTATTTTATGCAAGTTAAGGTAAGTGTTAAATATTATTTCGTTATGAATCGTCTGTTTCGTTATGAAATGTACCCGGGTACTAAATCCTTTGGAAACAACCTCCTCCGTACGTCGAATACGTGGTAACACACTTCATTAAACCATTTCGGATTCGTATCGAAGGAAAACAATAAGTCCCGAAATATTACTCCCGAAAATGAACTTAGACAAGTTCATTTTTGTTCTCAGCCGCAAATTCCACAAATCGGCAAAAGCCGTCATTCGGTAATGTAAAATTCTCCAACTGACAAATTATATGTCCAATGGTCCACTTAAAATTGTCATTCTTATTTACTTTCCATATTAAGTGAATGGTGCGGGTTAGTGACTTGATTTGGAAAAATTGCACATTAGGTTGTTGACACAAAGAAGGGCTCTTGGGTCGGGGTTTTAGTGGGTTTTTGGGGCCGTAACCCAACCCAGTTTATGACTTTATCCGACCTAAACGGGCCTTGGGTCTTTTCTAACGCGATTAACGGTTATTTGATGATTTCATAACCTTGCCCAAGACCCAAAAAACACAGCTATTTTAGACATCTAAATCGCATTAACTTGAATTTTATGTTCAACTTCCAACTCTCTCGTGGCGTTCAAGATTTGATAATGACGGGTACAACAATTACTTACAAACATAAATGTGTTGTAAGTTACATATTATTTAATGTGTTCAACAAAAATTGATAACAATAATTCCAAATACAAATATTCAATTATATAACCTCGCCCCTTTGTTATTTATTACTATTCACTATCGGTGCATTGTCTTTACGGTTATAGCTAAGGAAGATTGACAGGGATTCAATTATGTAAATGTCAGACAAGACAACGAAACCGGTTGGAATGGAAAACTTTAATTTTTATCATGGACTTCTGTCACGATATCAATTAAAAGTGCATCACCTTGCTCACCATCAGGTTAGCGTGGAAGGATAAAGTGATGGGCATAGGCATTGTTCAGTTGATTACGTAATCCCAGACAAGGCCAGGCCGACTCATATATAGGTATAGATGATCGGATGATATTAAATCCAGCAGCAATCCCCATCCGCAATAAACCTTTGTATCATTTTTTGCGCATCAGATCACCACAAGGTCTGCATTCTCTATATCTATCTGTCCACGAAATCTTATCACGCAGCTGCAAATTAATTAAGTGTTTAACTTAACTTGTTGACTTTGTCTTGTTGGCAAGTCATTCGTTTGATCGCTCTACCAAATCCCACTGCAGCCCAGTTGGTCTCACAATCGCATTCTACTCGATTATTATTTGCTTATTATTTGCACACGTATATTATTTGCAAAAATAAAATGGGTAGTAAAGGAGGAGATTCGGAAATTCCTGTGGTCGACTTTTCCCCTCTAAGTGGAAAATATGAGGATTTGAACGACTCTGTATTTGGCCAGATGGTGGAAAAAATTGGAAAAGCCTTTCGCGAAGTTGGATTTCTGTACATTGTGAATCATGGCGTTGATATGGACAAGGTTTGCAATTTTTAGCTTAGTAATCGCAAAAATTTGTAGATCCACAATTTTCTTTGAATTTAGATTGATTACATCCACACATTATCGAAAGGATTCTTCAGCCAATCAGCGGCAATAAAAAATAAATATAAGAAACCGAACGCTGCAATAAATTGGCATGGGTATTCTGGCCCTGGTGACGAATTGTACGTTTAATTTTATACAAAATACGGGCATTTCCAAATTCAGATTTAAATAATATAATTTCTTGGTACTATCTAGCCTCAACGAAACTGAAAAGAATTCCACCGAACTTCGGGAAATGTTTGACGCCTGGGGATTCGAGCAGTTTGACGAGAAATTTTATCCCTCCGAAGTACCGGGATATAAAGCCGCCTTCGATGCCGTTCGCCCCGAGTGCAATAACGTGGGGAAGAAGTTGCTCCGAATAATGGGAAAATATTTGCATTTGGATGACGACGAATTGTTCGTGAAGGCGCATAGCTTCATGAATGATCCAACAAAAATCAAGACCCATTCCCAATTTCGGACTCTGCACTACTACCCAATGGAACCGAATGACCCGAAGATTCCTCCGAATGCGATAAGATGCGGGGAACATGCTGATTGGGGGACAATTACTCTGCTATTTCAAGACATGGTGGGAGGATTGGAGGTCAAGAGGTTGGATGGAAGTTGGATCGAGGCTACCCCGATTGACGGGTCCATCTTGGTTAATATCGCGCAGTTGATGGAACACTGGTCCGCGGGTATTTTCAGAGCGACACCACACCGAGTTCGGATTTTGGATGTGGAGAGAATCCGAAAAACTGCGAGGCAAAGCTTCATCTACTTTATCAACCCGGATGGCGACTTTGTTGTGAAACCGGTAGTGAAATGTCCCCCGGGGGATGAGGAGTATTTGGGGAGGACTCCAATCGTGGCGTATGAGCATTACTTGCGGCTGATGGCGGATGCTACGCCATATTGATTTGTTGGCCATATATGGTTTTTGAAGGAATGTGAAATAAATTTAGTTGAGCAAAACAATTGTTAAGAAGTGTTACTTATATCCTACGAGATGACAATCAATTACCTATCCATCAAAACCGAGCTGCTGGCTTCGTACAGTGCGTTGTAGCATGATCCAAATTAAATTGGCATACATCAAATACTCGTATTTGTAATTTTGGTTTCTTTTGTAATTAAATAATTTAATTTTCTAACGACACAGGGTATTAGTTGCATACGTGTCCTGTATTTAAGCTATCTTAGCATTGCTCAATCTTCGCAGTTTCAGTTTGAAGCCTATTTATTTGACAACAACGTGTGCAGTATGTATCTGTATGTAAGTATGTGTATAATGCATTTTCTAAATTTGTAATTTTATGTTTAATCTGTGCATACATAAATTCAGATATAGAATTTGAATGTGAATATTTTTTGTAATATCAAAATTGGTTATGCTAGTCAATAATCACTAAAATTAATATTATGGTAGGCTTGTACAAAGTTGTCCATATCTATTAATCACAAATTTATTACCCAAAGAAATGTGCTGGATAGGATAACCCATCTCTTTTTTTCTTCGGTGAGGTAAAGTAGGCATAGGTTACTGTATCAAAAACAATCACCCCTGGTTACGGCGAAGCCTAAGTATGAATTTGACCCCCGCTTCGAAAACTTCCGCCACCTGCGCAGCAAAAACCACGTATGCTATCAACTTAGTCCAAAAGCAAGAGTTGCTCGTAAGCCACGTCTCACGTGTTCGTGCACGTCTCACAATTCTTATTTAACCTGATTAAATCTTACATTTAATAATTAATTCCTTCACAGATTCTTTAAACTCTTCATACGACATACGTGTAGACCTACTATCTTTTCGCAAGTTGTTCAAGAGAAAAATTGTCATATATTTTACAGATTGGCACTTCTTGTACGGACCTTTTACATGAAAATCGCTCACTGCAACATCCTACAACTAATTACATATAGCTATTACATTCGACATTGATGTTGACGAAGTTCATTCAAACTGTTGAGAGTTTCCAACTGTAGAGAGGAAAACTAACTTCGCAAGCAGGTTTCCGAATTTCCACAAATATTTATATATATATATATATTAATATAGTTGTAGTTTGTTTTAAAATGTATGTACCATTTTAAATTATTCATGCATGTAATAACTTTATCACATCATCATATGTACTGTTTCCTTCTTCTATTACACGCCCAAGTTCTACATAAATTTTCCCCCGATTATTTTTCTATATTGCGAGAATATAAATTGCATACAGAGGCGTTGTAGCCATACTTTCCATTCAAACGAAGCCGACAAAAATAGAAAAGCTTGTGGAACCGATAAATTATTACCCCGTTTGACATCTGTATTATGGGTATGGGTAAATAGAACACATACGTATAAGTAACTCCTGCAATCTCAACCATCACCAAGGACACTCAAAGCGCAGGCAAATTGATACAATTAATGGAAAATGGAAGATCGCTTGGAACAAAAGGGGAGATTTTACTATTTATGTGTACATGTATGTCAAAAAATTGTTGAATGGCTGGCCACAATTAGTATTTCAATAGTAATTTGATGACTATTTACTATAACATTCAATATCGGTACATTCACCAAATTAACAACAAAAGGGGAGCATTACAAATGCATAATTTTACAAAGTGGTTTCCTATTTTCTACTTTGCATTCTTTTTTAATGCAAGGTGCAGAATAACAAGGATTTACACACCTCTTAAATCCCTTTTCATTTGCTTCACACGCCATGTTATCAGGGCAATCTTTATCCTCGCTGCATTTTCTTACACAACTTTGCTCAACAAGGCCTATGATATGTTCTGTTATTGCATTTTCAAATCCAATGTCACATTCGCACGTCTCTCTTCCATTCAAGTGTTTTTTGCATATGGTGCCCAATTCTTCACACGATGTTGTGCAGTCTAAATAATTCAATAAAATCAAATATGAGAATCTTTCTCAATATTTTAAATTGCATTACATTTTTTTACTCACGTTTGTCAATCTTTTTAACCGAGTACTCTGTAAAATATGATTCGTTCCTTGCCTCCGCTAAACACAAATAGATCCCGGCTTCAAAAGATTCTTCAGCAGAGCGGAATTTTATACCGACTTCAGGTTCATCAAAATATTTGGATTCATCCAACTCCGCAATTTCTCCGCCATTTTTATCAACTTTCGCCAATTTTATGGTCGTGTTTGGATTTGATGGAAGACAGGGCAGAATTACTTTGGCATCATTGTCGAAAAATATGTTACCACCTCGTTGTCGTACGAATGGTTTCTTTCCTAAATAAAATATTGTGATGTACATTGAAAAATAATTTTTCACAAATATTAAAGGACATGGCACACAAAGCATGGCACATTGGAGATAGTAACAAAGTTAGCGGTATATTCATTTATGCACCTTCAACATAAAGGGTGAATGATGACGTCAAGTTATTTGCAGATTTGCCTGTAACACGAGTTGTGTTGCTTGCTCCACAAATATATTTCCCGGTATGAGAGCTACGTACGCTAGGAAAGTGTTCCGTCGCCCAATACTTTGGGATACAAAGTTCACCATCTTTTCCACCTCCGCAATCTGATGAGCCTTTTCCTCCAGATAAGAAGTGGAAATCCTAATAATCAATTAAATTAAGTTATGAACGTTTTAAAATTTTAAGTTGAATTGTTTAATATTCCATCAATATACCCCAACGCCATCGTATCGTAGTGCGACTGGATACGTTGCTGTACACGTTATCGACATTTCCTGTGATGATTCAGCAAGCATTTCTGATTCAGACACAAATGGAGTAGAAATTACTAAAGTGGTTTCTTGCGTCGTCCATGTGTGTGTTTCATTTGCAGTGTGATTAAATAACTCGATTGTAATTGTTGGGGATACTAACACTGGTTCTCCAACTGCAATTAGTGGGTAAAATGCAAAATAACTAATTGCAACTGGTATCATTTTGCAGGATTAATTGGTGTTGATTATTTTATTTTATGTATTCAACTGGGATATAAATAGCAACCTGATTTAGTTGAATGAACAACATGAAGCTTTTTATATGGATTATTTACACTGAGAAACTGGTTAGTTCGTGGAAAGATAAAAAATAAACATGTTATTGCACATCTTTGAGCTCATCCTGATTCTTGGAAAAACTGGATCCATCGTCATTTTCTTGCTAAATATTGCATTCTCAGTACTTGTTGCAAAGCTTGATGTATAACTTAATGAATATTATGTACCCAATTTGTCATATGCTGTAGAATATTTAATGATCTGATGGTGCTTTAGTCTTAGGTATAAGGGAAAAACTACATTTAGTGTTACATTGTATCTTTGGATAAGTAGTTATCTTCGTATGATAAGTACTAGTTATATTCCCGTCAGTATTTTTCATTAAAAATTATTTTGTTCAGGCAGGCAGTGTAATGGAAGTTAAAATAGTATTCTTAATATTCATAATACACATTGATTTTAATTGTATTTAAATTTATGTCAAACTTGCAATAAAATTAAGACAAAAGTCTATTATTCAATTGGATCCTCGTAACGAGATCTCTTCGTGGCAGGTTTAAATGTGTCATGTACGGACTCATGGCGATTGCCAACTTCACGACGGGAAGTACCCCGATCCCTTGATGACTCTCCTCTTTGATTGTTCCCTCGTATGAGATACTTCCTGCCCCTTAGCAACTTCCGCATCAGTCCGAACAAAGACTTGGTCGATGTATTTAAATGATTCTGTATTTCATCAAATTTCTCAGTTGCCATGGCAGGTTCATCTGGCCGCAGCTCGTGCAGGATGTTAACAGCATGCGCCTGCTGCAATAAAGCTTTGGAAAGAATTCTTTGCCAAATCAAATATTCTTTATGCTTCTTTGCCGCACGATAGTCAAGATTTTTGCAAACAATGTCATTCATCATTGGGACACCCAAAACTAGACAGTTTTTGGGAATCGCTAAATCAAAAATTTCCTCATCAAAATCCTGTACAGCCACTTCAAAAAGGCGGAGAATGGTAGTTGCCACATTTGTATTCAAATCTTCTCCAATGCCTGGCCACTGCTCCCAATGAAAGTCCCTAAATTCAGGTGTTAGGTATTGTTCATGATTACCGACTTCTTCGGCTTCTGGCAGTTCGCCATCTTCATTCCCAGTTGATACTGGCACGGGTAGTGGGGTTATTTTCTGTAGACATTCCATTAGCGCCGCGTTTTGGACAACTATGTTTGCAATTAGTGCAAAACATTACGGAGTTTCCAAAATTATTGACAGCAATATAATAAGGGTTGTAATTAAATTTAGATAATACCCAAACGAGCATTAATTTTCTTCAATTCTTCGTTATTGGGATCCACTGTTGGTTGCTGTTTAGGGATTCTTCCTACCAGAGGACGAGGGGTACTGGTTCCAAAATGAAGGCCGGCTGACGTTCCTGGGAATGGCTGAGTTGGCGTTTTTCTGTTAATACATTAATTCACGTAATAATTGCGAAGTAAATAATTAAGTGCAAAGCTTGTCAGAGTTTTCAAAATTTAAATACCCAGGCGATTTTCCTGGTGGCTTGGGATTGTTCCTTGCCGACATTTATATATTTTTGGAAAGAAATGAATATGCCAACTCTTGATTGCTACTTTACTTCTCTGAATTTATGCAGAATTTGGAGCAGTATATATACCCAACTTAATCCAACAATTGAGGATGTGGATGACGTCAATTCTGGTATTATACATTACCGGCGGATGTTTCACTGTTTGCTCTACTGCAGGTTACCAATATCATAAGTGTGCAGTTATAAAAAAATGCTCCACTCACAAGTAGTCCTGTAACAAATTTACGTTGAAGAGGAGCCTTCCAATCTCAATTTGTTTACACAGTGAAGTAAGCGTGCATCCTGTTCAGTATCATGCGTTTTACATCTCAATTACATATTTACAGTAGCAATGAATCATATTATTGAACGCTGTAATAAATAGCTTATCGTGTCGGATTAAATATGCATACACTGGTTGGAGTTGATTGTTATTGAATCGAGATAAGTAAATAAATTAATCCAAAAATAAAATTTCACTGATGATGATTTAGCTGATGATTCACCACCAATCTGATGATCACATATTTTTTTTATGTAAGTCGACACATTGTACATATTTAATTCACGCAAGAATTATAATTTTTTAAAGTTTGTATTTTTCTTTCTTTGTTTCATAAACATCTAGTTTGGATATTATACAATCGTGTCAATAATTGACACGATTATTGACACGCCCGCCCGGGCCCGCCTTAGGGGTAGGCAAGATAGGCGGTTGCCTATTTCTTTAAATTCGAGGGGGCCGCAAGGCGCCCGACTAATTTGAGGGTAAAATTAGAAAACGCAAATACAAAAATAATGCCAAGCGGGGATTCTGTGGCGGAATTAACTACATGTTGTATTCTACTTACATGTATATCCTCATGAAATTTCAAATCTGGTCACTAGCATCAAAAGTTATTGAAGACTTAAATGAGTATATACATAGATACCTTAAAAGAAGACTGCTTATTTTACTATTTTTTTTTTACTAATACAAGAATTTGTTTCCCAGTGAGGGTGACCTAAACCAGATGGCAATAAAACCAGCCCCATTAGTTTTTCGTGGGTTTTTCGTAATGCTAGGAAATCATCCAATAACCGTTCTGACTTAATTTGTAATTTCCGAAATATTTATGATGTAATTCGTCTATACTTGGTAATAATTATTACTATGCAAAGGCTACTCCCCAAAAGTTAGAATCTAATTTTTTTATTTTCTGTAGATCTCATTATATTTGACCAAATGTATAAGCTTTCATTATAAATGTGCACAATTATTTGTATTACACCGAATCGAGTATTCAAAGTATTATATATTTTTCTAAAAACCTAAGACTAATTTACGTCGAGCCGAGTCATAAATTGTGTCCTGTTTCAAAAACCTAGGAAAAACCCGACAAACAAAAACACAACCCAGAATCCCAACAAGTGTTTAGCAGACTAATTTCATCAAGCACACGCAGAAGCTCGAGAGGTTGACGCAACGCCGATTTAAAAATTCGCTCTGCCACCGCATATAATTCTTGAATGCGACACAAATTTCGACGCCGCCTGGGTATTTCAATTTCCTGCAGTTCTCTGGGTTTCAGGTATCTTACCTTTAATTAAGTTTAATTAAGTCATACCTTGAATTACTATTATTCAAGTTTTAGAATTTGGAAATGTATTCTATCAATGGTATGCCTGAAGATAAATAACGGCGGATGCGCTTTTATTTGCTAACCAGTGAAACCTCCCAGTCTAGATAATTATTCGTTGTTATTCACAACATTTGCAACCAAATCCCAAAAATCCAGTAAAATCCAGTAGTTAAGACTAGGCATAAATCTGAAATATGTCGGAAAATTCTCACCATGGAATTGTTTGTGGCGTTTCTGGTTCAGTGCTTGAATGCATGTGTTTACAACGCTATTCCAGGAAACTGCTCGTGTTCAACATATTTCTGCAATAAGAGAGCATCAAATATATGCGTATGGCATTTCATTGAAGTCAAGTGCCATAGCCATATATTTAGGGGGTAAAGCAATTAATTCAGTTACTCGATAAGCTTAATATGTAATTAGCATAATTACAATGAAATAAGTACAATTCCAAAATCTTGCCTACCCTAGATAAAGGCTTAGGACTGGCCCTGCATCTATTATACAGTAAGTAAACATGATGCAACATTAGACCAAACACAACACATGTACATATGCAGAATATCTGTAAACTACATTTCTCATTACACCCCAGATTTTTTCAACGCCAAAAACCACTTCAAATATTTACAACCTTCATATATCTTCATAAAACGTCACAATCTTCGCTTTTAACGGGGGCGATCGAGAAAACGTCTAGTTGCATCCACTTGCAAGTAATTGTTAGCGAAGGAGGAGAGAATGTACATTTGTTTCCGTATTATTCTATTTTTAATAAACTTTGTAATATGCTTAAAATACTGCTTAAAATATTTAAGTATTTTTGCTACATTTCAGTTAACAAATTTTGTTTTAAAATACTTTCATTTCATAAATTTATCTTGAATTACCTGGCTAAATTACCGTGGAGAAAGTTATGTCATTCTATCGTACATGTGCTAACAATAGTTAATATACATCTGTATTAAGAGCTTCTTGCTAACAATAGTTAATATACATCTGTATTAAGAGCTTCTTACACATATTACAGCCGTAATAATAAAGTTAACTTAACTAAATTCGTATTAACCATGTTCGATTCCTACATGTATTATTTATTTAACTCACCAATTCAAACACTAGATTGTGCAAAAGCTAAAAGTACAGCTAAGTTATTGTTTGCTCAAGCCACACAGAAAACAGTTTGAGGACGAATATTTCTGAAAACGTGTCAAAACAACCATATACCATTCCCACCTTTTTAAAGTGTACGTAGCACCCTCACCTTATATTTTTGATTTACCCTGTCCAAAGAAATTAGTTTCCGCTGGTTTTTAACGTATTGCACAGACATAACCTGCACCCTACCAGAAAATGTATCAACCAAATCAGCAAAACCAATATAATTTCAAGTATTTGGAAAAGCATCAAAGTAAAAGTACTTTACTTTGTACAACCACTGGACCCCACGAATGGGCCATTACCTAGAGAGGGAGAGAAAAGCCCCTGAGTATGGCTAAGGAGAAAAGCGAGAAAAACTCCTTCGCAGCTATTGGGAAGCGAACCCACTAGCCCCAAATGTACGAGGTTGGAGCAGAATTAAAAGGAATTTTAGCCAGCAATTCTCTAAGGTTTGTCTTTCTCATTGTGGTTACCCAAATCCCTATGACATTCCTTTCAGCATTATAGAATCTTTTGTTTTCTATCGTGTAGAATATTCTGTAGTTTAACAATACTTCTCTGCAATGGTAAAAAGTAGGCGATTTTAATATTGCAATAATACAGTATGTCTACGTAATTTAGAAAATACAGGGAAAACTATCGTTAAACTTTTAAATGCGTTACGCGTAGAATAATTTTTAATTATGAAAATGTATTGAATATTTTAAGTAAAAACCGCTGAATTAATATTGCCCTCATGTTTGTAAGTACAACGGATTAATAATTGAAACTTTAATGTATATAGGTAAGTCACATATAGAGAAGAAAAATACTTGTGTGTTTCATCCCCGGTTTTCCCGGGCAAAATGGTAAAAATGGTTGCAAAGTAAAATGGATATAACTTCTTTATTCATCTGAAACGTGTCTTTTTATACCTAAGCCAACGGCAATGATGCATAGCAACAAAAAAAATCAATTTGCACAAGAACATACGAATACGAATTCAACGAAACTTTAAAGACCTGAAACATTTAAAAACATACAACCTGCAGTAAACAGGCATCATTAACATTGTACGCCAAGATATCTCAAGTAACAGAGCAATTCCACAAAAACTGAGTAGTACCATCAAAATAATAAACGAAGTTCCCATATTTGAG
>JAQFZJ010001145.1:0-12452 GCA_034695645.1 Folsomia fimetaria
AAAGGTCAAATGACCCCAAAAAGGTCAAATTGCCCGAAAAAGGTCAAATGACCCCAAAAAGGTCAAATTGCCCGAAAAAGGTAAAATGACCCCAAAAAGGTCAAATTGCCCCAGAAAGGTCAAATGACCTCGAACATGTCAAAATACGGGAAATGTTAAATCAAAAATTATAAATTCGACCAAAGACCTCCACAGAATTGTGTTTTCATCAAATGAACGTTTTGCTGGCAATTTGCTGGCAGTATGCCAACATTTGCCATGCACCTGTGAAGACATGCTGTGTCTGTTCTATGAATCGAGATGTAGCTCAATTCGTTTGATTCATTGAAACATAACGAATGAGAAGGTATGTGTCGTTAAAATTAGTTTAGACGTAAGTTTTATTCACGGCGACATTTGGTATTCGTTCATGCTGACGTTATGTATAAGAAGCTACCCTTACAATTTGTGTAAGCATGCTTACATGTGCGTGATAATCGGTGATGTATAAGAAGCTACCCTTACGATTTGTGTAAGCATGCTTACATGTGCTTGATAATCCGTAGTTGTTAAATAAAGTTTGAAATGAAATGAAGTATCAGTTTGAGTAATAGTTTACATGATTGGTTTATTTGCTAAGTATTTTATAATTCATAATTTGTTGAATAGTTTGAAATATAAGGAAGTATCTGAATTTGAGAAATATGAGAACATGAGTCGTGTAAATGGAGTAATAGTTTTGAAAGATTTTCACAAATTTGTTTTATAATAAAGCTGAACAAGATCTGTAAAATAGGTTTAAGACAGAATTTGGGACGAATGAAATGAAAGTGAAAAGGAAAGTGAAAGAAGGTGGAAGTGAGAGTGAAAACGAAACGTATTGGCGTCATAGTTGCATCAAGATGTTGGTTTACCGACGTATGGGGATGAATGTTGACCTGATACTGGTTGTGACGGACCAGTACAAGGTAAAGCCGATCCCCAAACTTAAGACTACCAGCCAGACGTAGATTAAAAAAAAAGACTGGTCTGAATCTGACCCATCTTTCCATGAGGTGATATCCACTGGATCCAAATGGAGGGGTTTAGGGGTATCGATGTTGAGGACTGGCAATTTTTCTTTCCATGAGAAGTCCAACATCTGAGTAACGTTTTCTTGGAGCTGTGACGATAGACTGAAAATGGTGTCGGCCATTTGTGGTGGAACAATGGTGATGACTTCTGTTTCTCCCATATCTGTAGTACATGGAAACGGGCCACTAATCATGTGGCCTTCGGCATTGACATCGGCCTGATAAGAAAATAATTCATTGGTATTGTAAATACTAACACATTACAATATGACAAAATGATTACCTTGCAATGGCATCCCAATCGAAGCGTTACGGCTCCTACAGTGGGAAGGTTGAAATGTGTCATTTTATCCTTGCCATCGCAAATGATATCCAGAGACTTCCCATTGGTTATTGCAAGAAGTCCAGTTTCTATCTCACTTATTCGCACGATGTCGGATTTGACACAGCTCATGATACATTCCTGTATGTCAGAAAACTTGTAAACAAAATGTAAAGGATCATCATGGTATTGTTGATGCTTACCTTTCTAATGTCAGTTTCCGATCCGTTAAAGAGTTTCGCCGCACAAGCGGTAAATAAGTTTGGATCCCGTGTGTTGGAAGGAATGTAACAGTAGCCCTTCTCAGGTTGACAAAACCTGGCCATATGGGTAGTGATTGGCAAAACATTTTCGCCACTAACCGCAATATAGTTAGTTGATTCCATCAACGAGCATTGTTCTATACATTGAGAGGAGTTGTTATTTTATATTAAAATTAAAATATGAATGTGTGTATGCCTGATGTATTACCTTCACCCCATTGAAAGGGTACTTTGATGACTTCGAATATGCTATAAGTGTTGAACCTTGATGTGCGAATGATGGGGAGGTGAATTACAACCTGCAATGTATCCGGAGAAAATGAGCATTCCGCCACCGGTAGTTTTAGAATTGCAGACGGTGTCACAGCAACTGTATACCCAAATGGCCTCAATTTGTTGTCGACTTCTGAGATGCGTGCCTTTAATTCGCTGTACGACAGTACAGAACGAGGAATTAATTGACTCCTAAAATTGAAGTGACAATGATAGTAATATAGCGTAAGCAGAAGGAACCCCCTTGATTGTAAACGTACCTGCACTCCACGGAGGCGGTTCCAAGCCGTTCAGCCATTAAAAGCCTAAATTGGTTTGCCAAGATGCGGGAGGAAATGTCGGCCAGAACACCTTCGTTAATATAAACAGCCGAACCAAGGTCCATTAATTGTCCTTGCAAACCATTGATATCTGTATCAACTGCTTTCTTCAAGTCCACGCTGTAGGTTGTCAAGTTTTTTACGAATACTGCTAGTTCTTTGAACTTAGGGTCAAGAGCGGCAACAATCTGCTGTTCATGCCTTTCAAGTCGGTTAACAGCAACATGTAGTTCGGCTAAGTAATGAATTTAGTGAAACAAAATGTAAGCATTCGAAGTTGACAAATACTTACAGATATCCTGTGTAGTTGAAATTCCAAAGAGGAATTTGTCCATTTGTCCAACGAAATCGAATAGACCTCTTTCTTGCCTCACAAGTTCTCCACCACTCGCCAAATAAGGGTTGCCTGCTATATAGTTTTCATAAATCAATTGTTCAATCTGGCTTGTTGTGTTTTGCAGTCTGCAAAAACTTGCATGTGCTTTGCAAGTTGGCGCTGGCGTTGTTGGTGCCTTCACGGAAGGTAACTGTAAAAGGAATGTGACCGGGATACTTCCTTCGTAAACGGCGGTTGGTGGTAATTCGCGGAAGTATGCGCCTTTGATAAGTCGAGCGTATGGAACATCTGCTGCCATAACTGCAAAAATTGTTTGAGAGGATCAAATGTGATAATACTAATAAAAATCAAGTTATAGTTTAATGTGATTAGTTTTGCCCATTTACTTACGATGAGTTATGGAGGCCAATAGAATGAAACGGAAGGCAATCATGGTGATTTTTGTTAAGCAAGTGCTTGAAGGACTATGGTGGACGCAACGATTGTAGAGCTGAAGCCGGAATGAAATTTTCTGGGAAGCATTGTGTTTATATACCTTTGTCCTGACTACCTACAAATGACTTATAAATGAATCAGTTACGGTTTTTACTTAGACTTTGCTAATTGAGTAACAATTAACAGGTAATTAATGTGGGGTATCTACGTTCGAATGACTTACGAATGACTTAATGTTTTTACTTTGCTAATTGAGTAACAATTAACAGGTAATTAATTTGGGATATCGGGTGAATTAGGTAATCGTGCACTTCCAAATTTCGCCAACTGTCTTATAATTGGGGAGGTGGTAATTAAATATAAAGCACGATAAGTTTGTACAATAATAGAAGTAAGTAGGTAATTAGAAGTAATTAAGAAGTAATTATGAGAATGATTTTCCCGAGTACTTGAAGATAATTGAATACTAATTAAGGTGAATTTCCTGTGAAATTGTTATAGATGTAACAATAGATTTTTAAGTTTATCTTAATATGAGTATTGTCCACATTAAATAGGAATTAATGTGTAAGTAATTGGAGTATATAAAAGAGCTTGTAAGGTTTCAATGATTAGTACATGTGCAGCAGCAGAAGAAGTGATTACTACATCAGGTACACTCTCGGCCTAGATTCAGTTCAAATCAATCCATGTAAGTTGTAAAGAAATTTGATTTTGTAATATCCTAATAATGATATGATTTTTAAATCATCAAACTTTATATTATCTTATTTGCAGTTACAACCATCAATATGAGTATCCTGGCAATTTTGGTAGTTTTTGAACTACTAGCTGTACAGTGCAATGCGGCCAGCCTTTTGAATCTGAAGGAGGAAGTCAAAGAATCAACTCTATGGAAAATGTTGGAAGCACTTGAAGTCACAAACGTTGTGCTCAGCGTTGTGGGAGTTGTGGCTGGGTTTATATTATTATACATGATTTGTAAAATCTATAGTTTCTCAAAGTGTATTTATCGTATGACCCGTAGTATGGTAAATTTAAACTGAGACGGGACTTTTTTCCTTCATATCTTGTGAGCATGATTACTAGGTACTTCAAATAAAAATTTTAATAAAACTGCGAAGTGAGAGATCTGTCTTATTTAACCGTTGCGATGGCAAGTTATATGGGAGCATGTTAGCTGACACTGTGTATGTTGTACCTTGGAACATTTTGCGTGGTAGCTTATAAGAAAATGGGTGCTAGAACAAACCTTTATAACGATGTGACAGAGAATTGGGTTTCAGAAGGAGATATTGTGAGTTGTAGCCCTACCTAGTGCATAATTTTTTTGCATCCTAGTTCACACCTCCAATTGTGGCAAAAATGCCGAATTTCAGTTTTCTCGGACTAATTCTAAAATTTGGTGCGATGGACCTACATGACCCCCACTGGTCAAACTTTCATCCAATCATACCCATCTTAGAACTTGTGCAAGACCTTGGCCCCATACTCATTTTAAGACAAACATGATCAAAATCGGTTCAGGGGTTCGACGGCTAGCGTGAGCACAGACAAACGGACAGACAGACAGAAAGACCGGGTATATAAGCCCTGGCTCGGGCTAAAACGTACAGTGCAGACTTCATATAGCCCGAGTCAGGGCACTGTGTTGAGAGAAAAGACTCAATTTGACTGACATTATTATTGTTTCGTTAAACAAAAATAATGGGAGTGGTACATGGCGACTTATAAACGCTTTTTTGTCTCAACCAGATAGGCGAACAACTATGTTATGGAACCGTTGTCTGTCTGTTCGTCTGTCCGTCTGTCTGTGACACGCTAGTGAATGAACCACCGAACCCATTTTGATAATATTGGTCTTCAAATGAGTATTGGGAAAAGGTCGCCCAATATGCACAATACACAAAATATTTGTATAAGTGGCATATTTTACGGGAATAACGCTTCCGTTTTACTTTGTTTCATGAAATCAGTAATTTGTGTAACACAGTCAGTGAGATATTCATTTTCATCAATGCTTGAAATGATTTGTTGTTGATGGCACTGAAAGGTACAAACCTAAAGCTGGCCAATTATTTAATACCGCAAGGTATTACATGCGATCAGTTAGTTAGTTAGTTAGTCCGTCTGTCCGTCCGTCCGCGGGCACTATAACTTAAGAACGGTTGCGAATTTCGACATGCGGTTTTTTGTATAAGCATTCTAGGGTGAAAGGGAACATCCTCCCAAGTTTTGAAAATTTTTTCAAAATTTCGAAAAAAATTAAAAAATTTTTCAAAATTTTGAAAATGTTTTTAAAAGTTTCAAAAAAAATTTGGGGCAACATGAAACACACCTGGGGCAACGTGAGACACACCTGGGGCAATATGAGACACATCTCAAAATTCAGAATTTAAGAATTTAAGAATTTAAGAATTTAAGAATTTAAGAATTTAAGAATTTAAGAATTTAAGCAAAATATTTAGCTTTGTTGCGGTTAAATGTACTATTCCTGCAACATAATTATCATTAATTTGAAATTAATAGTAATTAAGAACCGTACAATGCGCTTTTCAGTATAATTAGCAAGATTTTCCTCCAGCTATTCATGAGTGAATAAACTGATGAAGTACAGATGTAAGGAGTAGCTTCAGCGCAACATAGTACAAATGGTGTTAACAAATGCTTGAAAAGTTCATTAATAAACACTGCAAAAATGCTTAAAAACTGGTTTAATGTTTTGTTGACCCCATGACCTTAAAACAGTTGCAACTTGCCCCGTCACCTTACAACAGTCCTTTAGACTGATAAAGTCAAGTTATATAAGAATCTCACTTTTCCCCACTTTGTTCAACCACACCCCCAGATTGCTGTAGGTGTGGTCCCATGACCCAAATGTCAATAGTAACTTGTAGCCCTTGACCGTAGATTTTCAATGATACCATACGTGCCTTATGTTGTCATTTGACAATGACGCGACCACACCCACCACACCCTGTGGGTGTGGTCCGATTGACCTGATTTTTTCGCCATGTCGTCCTCCATACTTTGCAAACAAGATGTCGAAATCAGACTTCAAATACCTATCACCGTTTTCGAAGAGTAGTGGATACGGACGGACGGACAGACAAACAGACACAAAAAATCATCGCATAATTAGCTGGAGCCACTAAGAAATATCTCCTGCGTGTAACTCGGTTAGCGCACGCCAGCCATCTAATTAGCATCTGCTCAGTACTTGGCTCTCCCGAAACTTAGACAACAACATTACAATGTACGTGCATCATGAATGTCTTCCGTTCTCAATGGATTACATCATTAACAGGTAATTATTGCATCCAATTATCACATTAAATTAACATCATTCTTCAAATGTAGTAATTACATGTATATGTAACAATTCTAATAACAGTAAAGCTGGGTATATAAATAGAGACGTTTCAACGTTGCGGGCATTCATTTCTATTCTCACACACTCGGTCTGAATAAATTAACTTCACATTTCTTTGTCTCCTCAAAGTCTCACTGATCAAAATGACGTCAACTCATAAACAGCTGTGGGATGAAGTTGAACCCATGGACTTAGCCATTTCCATTTACAACGTAGTAGGAGGTGATTGTTTCAAGCTTACTGAGAGTTTCAAGGCCAAGGGTTCCGTCTGGGATATAGTCGTAAAAAGAATAAATCGACAACTGAAGGCAACGGTTTTCAGGTTCTGGGCAAAAGTGGCTTTCGACAATAACATCAACTCCATAAGGGTAATTTTGTTGCACATACAAGTACTCAAAAAGAACTCTTTCTGTTTGACTGTCCCTTACAGGATCTACATTTCAATATCTGCTCCCAAAACAACACGGCTTACACTGGGCTTCAATCTCAAGGTACAGAGGGGTGCAACTACTACTGCTTTTGCGGTAATTTGGAACCTGAAGTTGGGGTAAGCTTACCCATGTTGGAATGTAGCCTCTGCTTCCAATGGTTCCATAACCTATGTGTGCAAGTCTCCGTAACCAAAATGAAAGGAAAAAACGTCTCATGGGGTTGTCCCCTATGTGTACCCGGAGACAACACCTTGATTCCAAAAATGTTTCGAACCGTTGAAGTCAAGGGTAATAACAATGCATCGCTATCTTTAGTTCAGGTTGACATATACTGTTATATAGAACCGGATGGATCAATAGCTAATGTATCATTCAACGAGTATATCCATCGCAGCAAGAACAATTCATCAACCTTTAGCCTGCTGTCTGGCCAAGGTAAGAAATAAAACAAGTTCAACGTAATTTTGTTGAACTTCTCCTAACTGTGCACCACTTACTTTATTACGTAGGTGTCCATACCAGTCAACTCACTTCAACCCCATTCAGCGATCGACAAAATGTGATGATTGCAACCCCGTCGTCCATTTCTGACATTATTGTTAAGAAAGTGAAATCTGCAAAGGCTCTCTTTCAAAAGCGAGCGACTTCATCCTCCTCATCCGTCCGAAATGATTCACAAGCTAGTGACACACAGCACAGTTCCAAGCAAAGGTTGCCAAATGCGGATGGGCGAATCAAACCAAACTCAAACAAGGTCAATCCAAATCAAATTAAGCCAGTGCATGTTAGTCGAACAGGCGATGTCGCCACATCGGAAAACGGACACGAGGAGAGTCCGGATATTGATGGACCCATAACGGATCATATCAACTTCGATGTTATAATATCTTGGGAGGACTGGCAGCCATGCACACCTGTCTTCTACAAAAACAACAAGGACCCACGGCAACAGTGGAAGTTGCCTAAAGGTGTATGGACGGACGCGTTCGTGCAATTTTTTAAACGAGGTTGTACAAACGAAATGAAAGGTTGTTGCCTTTCCTTCAAGAAGAATGTTGTGGGGCAGAGCCATAGCTTGCAGAACTTCATCTTCGCTAAAGCAGAATGTACACGGGATCCTTGCCAAATGCAGTATCTCTTCTATGTTTCCAAACCCCCTAAGGCCGGTACCGACGTCATTTTGAACATAAGGTGAGCAAGAGTCATGCATTATTGTGATTCAAATTTGTAACATTTTATACTTCCAGACCCCAAGGTACGCTGGAACATGATTTGACAACAATTGTCAAAAGGCAGTTGAAAGGAATTAGCCGACAAAAAGCAAAACAAGTATTGACCACAACAAAGGCAAGTATAGTCCGCCGTCAATTGTTTGGGGATGCGAAGGATCAAGTATCACTTGAAAAGGGCGAATATACAGAAGTTCAAACCCAACATGTGCTTCGAACTGCAAGATTTGAGGTAACAACGTTGTATCATATGTATAGAGTATTGTCTAAGCAGCGATCATGTTTTACAGGCAACATCCATGCTTGATCTAGAAAAGGAGGTCATTTATGATCTACTTCGGCGATGGGAGACGATGAAAACGTATAGCCATCTGTGCACTGGACGACTCAAAGGGTACATCCAAGTTCTAGGAGTTGTTCCTTTCAATGTCGTTCTATACACACAAAAACAGATCAACATACTAAAGAAAGTATTGAGCTGGAGGAAGGATACCGTGCTTCATCTGGACGCAACTGGTATGAGGGGAGAAGTGTAGCATAATGTATGCAAAATACAAACACATATCGAAGTAAAAACACACACATGCAAAAATACACACACATATCGAAGTACAAACACACACACATCCAGTTACACACACATACATATCCAATGTGTTTTAATTGGATATGTGTGTGTTTTTACTTCGATATGTGTGTGTATTTTGCATACATTATGCTACACTTCTCCCCTCATAAACTGGTTTATTGTCCGAACACTACACTTACGGTTGCTATTTTTTACCTGTTTATTCCTAGGAAAAGTGACCCGTACATTACCAGCACCTCTTGAACAGACGCGACAATTCTATTACTCGTTGGTAGTAAGCTTACCAAAGGGCGAAGCACCTGTTGTTCCAATGTGGGAGGCTGTTCTAAATTCTCATACCGCTGTGAATATAGCAGGCGCCCTACATCATTTCCTGGACGAGTAAGGCTTCTTTATCATCTATCACTAATATCAGTTAATGTCTGTATACTCCAAAAATAGGTTTAGAAATCAATCCTCCGTCAAGCGAAAATGCTTTGGAATCCGTCGTATCGAAACCGGTAATCAAAGATGTTCCTGCTAAAAACAATACATGTTCACAAAAACTGTACACATTGTTTCCACAGATAACTCGTGGGCTCTTATAAGCGCTTGTTTGATAGCAATGGAAGTGGGCACAGTTCTATCATACTGTACAAAAGCATGGAAATGTCTAATCACATTAGCTGAAGGAACCGATTCTCATCGTGAAGAAATTGATTACGTTCATCACATCTGCTATTCGCATACTGTTGGATTTCTGAAAGCCAAAATTGAGAAAGAATACAAAGATAAACCATGGCCATTGTCAAATTTAAGTCTCAAGCCAAAAAAACTATTTACTAAAGGTAAAACTAACAAGCCCAAGAGAAATAAATCCAACAAAAAGCACGAAGCTCTTGGAAGCGATGAAGAAGAGAAGCCGTTTTGGTACGACGACGACGATGATATATACGATGGCGACTACTACGCCCGGTTTGATGACGACAAAGATATTCCAGAAATGGAGGAGGGGTTTGCAATGGTGGAAGTTATTGAGGTCATGAGGAAATGGATGTACGGCTACCTTCATGGACGAGGTGAGTTTGGATAACAATATAACATTCAATTCACTTCACAACTTACTTATGCTTCCAGATCTGTATAGTCAGTGCAGAAGGATAAGGGATGCAGTTATTTTGTGTGGAACTGTTGAATTTACATCGGAAGTAACGCTTACGGTTGCCAACATTGGGGAAACAACAGATCGTACTGGTAAGTGCTGTGCTCTTCGTATGTATCTCTGCATAATTATTATAATAATATTCCGCAGGAGCACCATGGGATATTTTGAATGGGTATCACACTCCAGAAACACCCCCTTTTTACCGACAGTCACCCTTTAGTGTATATGCAATTCTGTTTGCTGAGGAAATTGGAATTGAGCTCGACTTTACGCAAAACGCCAAAGACGACTACACCATTTCCAACAACCCTTTTTTCTGCCCTCCTCTCTTAAAGTACTTGATACAAGACATTTTTTGCAAGGGCTGCATGTTTGATAGATCCTTGATGACCCTTAACAACATCGCTACCCTTGATTTCACCCAGGCGTGCGTGGAGAGTTGGAATGAGTAAGGATAACTTTCCTAACTTTGTTGGCCAAATCTTTTAATACTTTCCGTCAATTCTAGTATTTTGAAGCAGGATGAATTAAAAGGCCAGTTGCCGATGAAGATTGGAAGGTTTGTTGCAACCGAGGAGAATATATTGAAAGGTACGGGCATCATTCTTTCGACAAACTTCCAAATTTATACCTGTATTTATACCTTAGGACGTCTAAATGAATTCGACTTGGCCGTTGGTAGACTTTTGAAACAGTCCAACCGAAGACGGAAACAATACGAAGCTAAACAAACGGACGTGGTTAAGGAATCACAAGATTCAACTCAATCAGACCCTGCATCCCAGAATAATCCAACCTTTTCACAGACATCTGGTAAAACACAACAATCCCAACACCACCAAATCCAAACTGCACCAACCACGGCCAAGTCCAGCATGTATCATGGTATGAAGGATACTTCCGTGCCGGAGTCACAGCGCGAGCCCTGGGATTCGGGTAAGGGAAAAAGACCACCCACAGGAGCGGAGCTTACGGAGATGCATCATCTTCCTAGAATTCCATGGGGAGGCTGGTACATGTACTTGGGGAGACGTATCAGTGCAGCTAATACCTGTTCCATTGACACACAACTTTCTATCATTTATTACATGTATAAACTACATCCATCCGTAAAAACCCAACTTGATTTGGCAGCCGAGTTCGGAATTCAGGCAGCCGCTATACTGATAAAAATATTTAAAGCCTTAGACACAGAGGATTTCGAGACTGCAAGGGGCTTGACAGTTAGGGAACTTATGAATTACCCCCCAGACGTTTTGAATAGAGGAAACTTTTATGACGCTGAGGACAAGTTCTTCCATGCCATACAGGAGTTGGTTCCTTTGGATCAACATCGAGATTGCAAGAACGACTTCTGCAACTTAGAACCCATTAGGGATATTTTCCCACTTTCCGCATTTTTTGTTAATACGGCACAGGAGGCGACGACCAAATTTAATACCCACAAAGAACCATGCAATGCCGGAAGATGCAAACAACGCTATGAAGCAAACATTTCGTATCACTGGCCTCATGGTCAGAAGTCTTCCTTTTTAGCTTACTCAGTGTCGTCGCCCACAAAGGCTTACTCATTTGTGGAGTCCGATTTACAAGTCACTCACAAACTAGTTGATGAACAATTCAAAGTCTTTGCGTATACTGTTAGCCGAGGAGCACATTTTTATGCCGTTTTTTTCAGTGGCAAAAAAAGATTTATTCTAGATGGTCTAGATGTCATTCACCTCAAAAACTTTCAAAGTGCCCCGGCAAAACATAGCATCAGTTCTGTTTGGCTTCTCCGTTGTGGTAAGAAAACAACCACAGCTTCACTATACAAGTTACTAATTTTAATGACCCTCATCATTATCACAGGAAGTACCCAGTAACCTGAGTTCATTTGCGGCTTCTTACAATACCACGTTTCAGACAATAACAAGCCGCCGCAAGTTTTTTTCCACTTTCATTTCATTCATCCCAAATTCTGTCTTAAGCCTATCCTACAGCTCTTGTTCCGCTTTACTATACCACAAATTTGTAAAAACCTTTCAAAACTATTGCTCCATTTACACGACTCATGTTCTCATACTACTCAAATTCAGATACTTCCTTATATTTCAAACCATTCAACAAATTATGCATTACAAAACTTATAGCAAAAAATAAACCAATCATGTAAACTATTATTCAAACTCACATACTTCATTTTATTTCAAACTTCATTTAACAATTACGGATTATCAAACACATGTAAGCATACTTACACAAATTGTAACTGTAACTTCTTATACATCACGGATTATCAAGCACATGTAAGCATGCTTACACAAATCGTAAGGGTAGATTCTTACACATCACCGATTATCACGCACATGTAAGCATGCTTACACAAATTGTAAGGGTGGCTTCTTGTACATAACGTCAGCATCAACGAATACCAAGTGTCGCCGTGAGTAACACTTACGTCTAAACTAATTTTAACGGCACATTGTTGTCATGCTTCAATCAATCCAGTGAATTGAGCTAAAGCTCGATTCATAGAACAGACGTAGTATGTCTTCGCAGGTGCATGACAAATGTTGGCATATTGCCAGCAAAACGTTCATTTGATGAAAACACAATTCTGTGGAGGTCTTTGGTGTAATTTATAATTTTTGACTTTTAACATTTTCCGTACAATTTCACCTTTTTGGGGTCATTTGACCTTT
>JAQFZJ010001146.1:0-12429 GCA_034695645.1 Folsomia fimetaria
TGGATAATCCAACTTAGATTCATCACAACTCTACTGCACGCTACTGATTCTGAATGATACTCCATTATACTATGTGTTCATTCCATTCCTTACTAAAATTATTATCAGGGAACAAAGCAGCATAATTAATAAGGATATTTTGCAGTATAATAATTAACACGGTTGGTTGCTTTTATGAGAGTTGCATCTGAATAACTTGGGCCTGTCGGTCTGTTATATGTATTATTGCATAACAAATTAGCCGTGGTGCGTGCAGTAGTGAGAGGTAACTTGAGACAATTAAACAGATTCGGAAAAAGTGAGACTCGTGAATGTGAGGCACTTTGAGACATGGTACCTGACTAGCATCCCCTTGCAACTGATGGATTTGAACGAGTTGTTGTAACTTGGTACGCTTGAGATGTGCAACTTCCCCGGCATCAAGTTCCTTTTCACCCAAATATTCTAGCAGCACTTGGACCCGAGTTCCCCCAGATATTTGACTACTTGCCATTAGCTTGACACCAGACCGTTCTAACATCTAAAAGGTCACATATATCATACATTAATGCATCCATGACCTGTAACCCTTAATTTCACTCACCTGATGCAACTCTTGACCCCGCTGAATCACTTGGTACACGGTGTGTTGGAGTCGTTGTACACTGTCATTGTGGAGACGTAACTGTTGCTCAAAGTAGGAAACTTCTTCCCTGCTGGAGGAAACGGTCAAGTCTTCCGCACTCAATTTCTCTACCCAATGGTCCATCTGAGAGGCAATCTATACAAACAAAACAAACACATCACATACATTTTTATTCACAAACATCTCTAGAATCCACAAGGACTGTCACGTTTAAGGAATTCTCTGAGAAGAAATGGAGATAAATTGCAATTACACAGCAACACAGCCAATCTGACAGCTCATCTTTATCAACCGCTCTTATTTGGCAGAAGAAGATAAAAAGAAAGGAAGAAAGAAATAACTAGTTGCTTTTGCTCAAGGAATGGAATGTCTACGAGTTACTGTAGCGAGTCGACTCTTTTGCAAACAAACAAACCAAACCACCACTACTTCTACATATTATTATTCCCCCCACTCGTGAATTGAATGGAGTCACTCCAGTGTGACACCGCAAACCAAAGATGACGACGGGAGAGTGGAAGAAGGAAAGCAAAAACAAAATAGCAGAGTTAGTTAGTAAGTGCAGAAGGAGACCATCTGTCACCCTCCTCCTCCTTCCACCACCACCCACCTCAAGTGCGTCCCTCTCGAAAAGTCGGAGTTGAAGACAGAGGTCCAGTTTGAGTTTGCGCATTTCCCAAATCTCTTCCAATTCTAGGCGTTGCTTTTCCAGGGTCCTCATAGCTGCTTCAAGTGCCTCGAAGGATCCACTATTATCGGTTTCCATTGCAAGACCAGATGTTCTGTAACAAGAATTAAAAATGAAGAGTCAGCCCACTAATCTCGAAGGTGCCCACCACTTCTATAACCATTTTCAAACCTGAGGTCTTGTAGGAGCCGTGTTCCCGTTTCGTTCGTCGTCATGAGGAACTGTGAGACTTGGTCCCGATTGGCTTGAGCAGTGTCCAGAGCTCGTTGTGTCACCTCCAGGTTTTCTGGCGCATCATCCACACCAGCCTCCCCACTCATTTTTTCCACCCATCCTCCAATCTGAAATAATGAAATCCATGCAAACAAGGAATCAAACCACCACTACCAACATTACCACATGCACTTTAGCACTCGTTCTATTTCACTAATGATCAAAAGTGGATTATCATCAAATGCCAAGAGAGACCAAGGAAAATAAATGCCTGGAAAAGCTCTTCTTCGCAAATGTCAACTCTCATCCTTTTCCTTCCTTCCTTGTTCCGGCCACCGCGCACAAACTAACTAACTCACCAACCCAAAGCATCATATTATCCTCTGCCTGATGGAAACATGCCAATATGTACAACATACAGAAATGGTACAACTACTATATGCATATGCTAACTTGTCCTAATACTAATGGAATGATGGAAGCCATTTGCATAATCGATATGTTCTCATCTCATCATCATCATGGACAAGAAAAGCCAAGAATCAAACAGCCAGCACCATCAAAACCATAATTCAATACATGCCGTGCCACTTTTCCAGGACTAATTGCATTCCCTCGAGAACGAAAGTCGCAAATAAATAGAGCAGCAAACAAACAATGCATAAATCTGGAACATCCCAAATAAAATTCCTCTGGTTTTAAGTTACGGCCCTAAAAATTGTTTGCTCTGGATCATTTAAATGACAGCCACGTCACATTAGTTCCAACACAACCGATAAGTTTCAGTTGGGCGATGTTAAGTATAGAGGTAAAGACAAGGCTAGATCGCAGGGTGACATTGTAAATTGCAGTTGTGTTTGTGTACTGTAATTCGCAGTCACTTGTACAAAAGAACGACGTAAGAAATTAATGATGATGAGGTGAGATTCCTTCATTCCTTCTTATGATGAGGTGAGATGAGACGAGGCAGTGATATGAGCCTTTTATTATATTAGGTATATTATATTAGTTTTGTTGGGTGCATCGTAGAGCCTGAGGGGATCCAATTCACCCATCCATCCTTCCAACTAAAAAGAATCCTAGAGATCTTTTACTGATTTGCATCTTCTGCTTTGCATAGCTTATTGGTCGTCGGACTCACTTTTCGGATGCCAAATAAGGATTCCCTTCGTCAAACTCATTATTTTACTATAAGCACCGACCAAATGCACCAACTACCACACCAATTCACAAAATCCTGCTCCTAATCAAAGGTCCAATGATCCATATTCATACATAAAACCCCATTCGATCAGTGCAGTGTATATGCTTGGAGTAGACAATTGATTACAACCACAATTAAATTAAATGAAATTTCATATTTTCTTAATTGGAACAAGGCAAATTATCCAGAGCCAGAAATTCCACAAAAATAACAAATAATGATCTATAAATTCTGTTGATAAAAGAAGACGATGGCTTCTAGGGATATATAATATAGGCCCACGATCGATGAAACTGGTATGGGTAAGCATAAGCAACGGATGACGTGTGTGATGATAAGTGACAAACTCATCAATACTCGTACTGTCGCTATTCGGATGAATAAAACATGATCATTATTGTACGTTACAAATAAATGGTATCTCACTGTATTCTGTTGGTATAACGCTTATATATCTATGCTTTGCTTTCTCAAACAACAAGGCATGCAGTGGAGCAGAACAGGAATAATATGTAAGGAAGGAAATTGTGCTTCCTTCTTCCAGGAGGGAATTTATTTACGACGGCAACTTTCCCGATGACAGACTAACGAGATGGAGGCAACCCATCAAAATCCATAATTTATCGGGAAGAAGGAAAAGAAGATGTGTTGTATTTTTAGTTTACCCTAAACCCACCCACCCACCACAGAAGAAGAACTAAGACGCCGAGTTCAATTCCAGTAGAAGATAAAATAAAAAACATGGACAAAATCACCCATCCCTATATCATGCGGGTAGTATGGACAGGTCCTTTACACTCTGCTACAAAAACGCCGGGATGGAAAATTTACTTAATATTCATTTCTTACCTGTTTGTGCTGAGAGTAAAAGAACACTGCAGAATCAACAAGTCTTTTCCTCCCTGCGACTCGAGATGCAAAATTATTAACAAGAGATTGCAACTGATTCGCACAGATCCAGATTTCTTCAGCGTCACATTCACCGGTTCTTGCCAATTCTTCGGCTGCAGAGAGTAACTTTTCCGTATTGGTGTATGTATTCTGTTACAGATTAATAATAAACGTTTTAATTAATTATCTACACAATCTTGATGGTATTGGATAAACTAAACTATCCACAGAAACGTCACGGTTATTTATCCGTCACACACTCATCACTCTTCTGTACCAATACACTAGCTATGGTATGGAGTGGTCGGCGGTACGGATGATACTGAACCCCGCACCTGACTGAGTTTGTGATCACTGCCGCCGTAGAGATCATCACAACACAAAAACCAAACTATGAATCAACCACGCAAATGTTTATCATGCTCTTTTTGCTTTTGCTTTATTAGTGCAGAGTGAGTGGCCAACACTTGAAGAACAAGTTGAAGACAAGACAAGTTTATATTCAAACCAACCAACCATGCCACAACCACAACCCATTTATGTTTGCCAACAATATAATTTCTTCTTTAACTATGCATACGTAACAATTTACGCGTACCACCACCGTGTATGGGAAAGGCTCACCGTTATTAACAACAAAGTGTATAGGATGATAGAAGCTGTTGTACAATGAACATACCCTGACTGATTGATTGACTGATGGTTATCGCTCTTCCTTCCTCTCATCATTTACTTCCCATTTACTTTATTTACCACCTCCCAGGATTTATTAAGCATTTAATGCATATGCAAAATTGTGCCAGTTAAAAATCCTTGTTTTATCCTTTTTTTTACAGAGGCGAAGGAGGTATGTTTACGGAAGATGAAGAGGAGGCAACTTGAGACTGTACGTAAGTATTTGACTGGATCTCGACAAATGACATGTGTCAATCCAGCATTTACACGTTACTACTAAAACAGCGTTTAGTACATATTATGCATCGACTCCACTCTTTGCCCAACACATTTCAGCAGATGTTTGCAAAAAAGAACTGTCAAATTCCAATCGTCTCAACAACATCTTATATATGTTTGGTTAGAAAATGTTATTATGATTTGTCACGAAGGGATTGTAGGAGAGACAGAACAGAACGGGTATGAATGAGCAAGTTGTTTTGTTGTGAATGGTAGATTCAATGATTGCACAATTGCACTATATAGCATGTCAGTGGAGTGTTTTAAGTGAACTGGTTGACCCAGTCTGGTCTCTCAATCTAATAATCACTTTTTCAATCAGATCAGTCGATCAGTCAGTGGATCCAGTCATGCATGTTAAGCATCAAACAATAACTGATTAGTGGTTTGGTTTCTAACAACACTCTTCTCTTCAGGAATTATCGATCAGATTTTAATGACAAGAAGAAAATAGCCATCAATGTATTACCGCATCCCGTTATTTAACACTGTATGTCCTAATCTACTTGCAAACATACCATTGACTAAAAACCACCACAAACAAACCATTTATATTTCATGAATTGTACTAAAAAATTCTCTACTCCACATGATGCGATTTTATCATTGATTGTTTTCATTAATTGATTTCTCACCTGCACCACTCTTTCAAAATTGTCATGAGATCGTTGTGCACTAACTGCCTTTTGCAGATTTCTTCCCACTCCCACGCTCCGGCTGAGAAATTGTTCGCCATGTTTCTCCACCCAGTCAACAACCTGTTTTACAACATAAGAACAGCATTACAACCAAAGACATCCAATCTGGGTTGGGTGGGTCAAGTTTACTCAAATGCACCGTTTCCAAACTCAAAGTAAATTAAATGTACCCCACCCACCTGCTTCACATCTTCTTTAAACAACTTAAGTGCCAGGCGTTGATGCAGTTTGACTTTTTTCGATGTCCATTTCTGTTCCAGACTTCGATGTCGCGCGAGTATTTCATGGATTACATCCAGCACATGCTTTGCCCCAGACGAGTAGTCAGCAGCTGGATCTGTAGATCGAATTACGCGACCCATTTCATCCACTTGCTAAAAACAAGAACCAAAGTAACGTAAGTCACGAAAATAGTGGAACCTATTGAAGTGGAAAAATAATAAAATTAACTAATTTACATGTTTATGAGCCAAAATCTCCATCCCTGGCTGGTTACAGACCTAAGGTACGCAAACAAATACATCCAGAAAATAATACATGATTAATCAAAAATAGAAAGCAAATTAGTTGCATTACATGCACTAAATGGTCCAATTGATACAGTAGCTTCTTGCTTGTACTATGAACTTCTGTATAAGCTTGACACATAGATTCGTAGATTGTTTGGTGCTGATGAATCGCACTTTCCAAGACGGCGGCTTCGTTTGGAATGTTGACGTTATCACAGCCAGAACTCCAGGTCGCTATCTTGTCCGCGTACTGTTCCGCTTTTTGATGAAACGAGACAGAGAGTGCCAGCAATGTATTTCTCTCGTCCAACGCGCAACTGAGCTCTTTCCAGGCCTGGTTTATCCTGGCTGCAAGAGTAAAATAATGAATTAATCATTGATTAATAATTAATCATTGATTAATCATCTTAATGTTTTCCTGTAAGTACTGGTTAAGCTAAATGTATGCATATATTTGTGTTATATGTCTAATAAATTATATCGGATGGCACGAAAATAAAATTGTACATTTCCCTATATTTGGACCAACTTGCTGCTTTTGTACTTGTTTTGAATTTGATAGTTGGGTTTGAAAATATTCGATCGATAAAATACACATTACCTGCAAGCGCAAGGATATGAGGGGCAGCGTAGTGAGTATTCTCTACCATGTGGGATGCCATAGATAAGATTCTCTTGATGCTCACGCAACCATTCATGAGATTCATGGTGAACTGTTCGTGATCAGATTTCAGTCGTTTCGCTACTTGGAAAGATTGTCCAATTTCTACGTATGTAGTTAGAAAAGCGTCATGGCTGTGGCGAATCCAGTCCAACATCTGTTAACGTACAAAGTTAATTAAAACCAATACCAATTTGGTAAATTTGATAGATATAGAAATTAAACTCACCTTTTTACAGTCTTGCTCAAAATGCCTGAGTTCATAAATAAATAAAGACATAAGTAAGTAATTGTGACCACTGTAGGAAAGGAATGCATACGAGGTTGGAAATACATAGTTCATTGGAAAGTTGACGGAACCACTAATCTTAAGCATGGTTCAAAGCTCCACTGAAATCTGCAGGATTGTATACAAAACCGCCGCATTGAGCTGCATATATAAATTCATAACCACGTCGTTTATATGTGGTGTCAAGCCCCTTTCAATAAATATATAAAGCCTATCTTCAGGTCTGTGGACAAAGTTGAAGTGCGTGTAGGGATCCCTCATTAACTGATCATCATCAGGATCAATCCTCTGCACTCGTCGAGCCACAATACCCTAAAAACCGACATTCCCAATAGTGTAGTTGAATTGATGGACTTTAGTAGAGAAATTTGTAGTGTGTTCCATAATACGGCTATGAGCATTTTTCTCCTACAAAATATCAGTTAATAATTTGCTACAAACATATTTAAAATATAAAATACTACACTTACACACAGATCTGATTCCCCTACGTAATTGCTCCACCTCCCTAGTCACAAGCATTCAGCACAATGGATGAGGTACAGATGTTGTTGGAGGCACAGGTGAACCTTGACCTCGAATTCAGCACCTGACCAAGTTCTGTCAATAAATGAGTGACAGGGCTGAAGGCCATTTTTGTTGATGATGGTGACTGAATTCTATAAATTTAATTAGAAATGGTGGTTAATTGATAATTAAAGTAATTATCATCAAAATAATAAAATGCTGTTGACGAGAAATTACCAGATGTACTTAATCCTTCTTGGACTGTTGTTGCTGGAATGAGTGAGCTAGTGCCGGCAGTGATGGAAAACGTTGTATGCTAGCCTGCAACCAACAAGCACCACACACACCACAACCAAAGAAGCAATGTCACGCTCAGACATGTTTTGTATACAATCCCAGATCTCAGTTTGAACCAAACATTGTCGTTAAGTATTATTAATCAATTAGTCTTGCCTGAGTTGGAAGCACTGATCCAATTTAGCCTTTTTACCATGCCAGAGTTGCATAAGTTGGTCTTTAGCACCGTGAACTTGTTCCACCATTCCTAACAAGTATTACCCACAAATAATCATGAATGTCCCAACTTCCAGTGAACATTTCTTACCCATAATGGTTGGAATACTGGCTTGCATATCGGGATTGGATACGACAGAGGAGGAGGAACTGGACCGTCCTGAATAACCGGAATCATAGCCATTAGTCGCTGTATTGTTAGTATTGGTCGCGTCAAAACTTAGTCTGAAAAAAGTTGGTTCAATATTATAAAATTCGAATATACATATTTGTACAACACACAATTCCAGATTCCATGCTGTATAACCTTTTAAGAAGCTCTTGCCCCATTCCTAAAACAAAAATAAAAATCCTTTTATATATTTGAACCAATTTGTAACCATTAATAGCTAATGGATAGTAATTGAAGATTGAAGAATTGAATCACCATCCACATCCTCGAAGGGAGCTTGCATAATCTTTTCCTTAATTTCGTCATGAACTTCAATCCCATGTTTGATTGTGGTCACATCCTCAGCAAAGTTCATTCTTGAGATGTCCTAAAATTGAGACCAAATGATAATGCGGGAAGAACCGGCTCTGTCGTTTTCATTGCATACACAAGGATGTTAGATTAGTTACATATTCTTGTATTGTTATAGTTGTTTTGATTGTTTAATAATGGGTGTGCCTGGCCTTTCGTGAAACACTGATTCAATGTCACATTCGTGAATATAGTGGTAAAGTTGTGGGAATTGACGCATCTATTTATATACATAAATTCTGGGGCCGGTGTGGTAATGCAAAAACTGTTATAAAATTATTTATGAACCAGATCGAACTTTTCGCAAAGTATAACGTCAAAATAATATACGTTTTGGATGGAAGAAGACCAAGTGCAAAGGACACTCAGGAGTTGAGGGTTGGCGAAAGTGAAATTGTGGAGGATGATGAGATGATGACAGTGGAGAAAGCGAGGCTGAGACGGATGATAAAAGTTTAGAGGAGGAAGATGACAAAGAAAGTGGCAGTGAAAGTGAGTCGGAGGAGGAAATGTGACGTGACAGTGACAAAAAAGATGACGAAAGTGTTCCTCCTCAGTTTTCTTTTAAAGAAATTTTTGACAAATTGAAAGCTACTTGTGTACAAATGAAAGTGGACTTCATTAATTCACCCTCGCATTCACAATTCAACTCGTCATAAGAATGATCCCAGTAGTCGCAGAGACGGATACTGACCTTGCTTCACTCACTTTTGCTGGTGAATATGTATCTGATGAGGTTAGTCATAACCAACAAATTGTTGTGAGCTGCGTTGGATTCATGGCTAATTCATTATTACTTTCTATTAGTTGGCTTTACAAATTGCACTTGGCAATGTCGACCTTGACACAATGACCGTAGCGGGTTCAACCCCTTTGCTTCAGAAATGGTATGCATTTAAGTAATACACAATATATATTGTATTATTTACACTTTTTCTTTCATGTTCAGCAATATGACAATGACTATTCCATTTGCTCTCCAAATTACAATCCAATAGCAAGACAAACCGTTACTTTCACTCCACCTGCACCAATACCATCAGAGTTTGTTGTGAAGAAAATTTGGATTTGTGAGTATTGCCAGAAGGAGTTCAAACACCGTTTTCAATACTCATTTAATGATTCATACGGGGGAGCAACCGTACAAATGTGAAGAGTGTGGGATAAATTCAACACCTTGGGAAATTTTAGAAAACATGCAGTTGTCCACACAGGAGAGACACCATTCTCATGCCACATCTGTCAACCACAATTCACTTTAAAGGGCAGCATCATAGCCCACATCAACGAAGTACATCTCAAAATACAACGTTTCCATTGCCCCAAATGTGACTATTATACCTATCGTCGTTCCGACCTTACAACCCACTTGAGGTCCCACCGAAAAAAAATCTAAGCCAAAGAACAAATTTCAATGTGTCCTAGCAGTTTCAAATATAAGAACGCTCTCCACCTCCATCTCCTACTTCATAGTGGTGACAAACCATTCAAGTGCAAGTACTGTGATTATGCTTGCAACATAAAAAAACAATTTAATGAGACATGTTAAGCGGAACCATCCTGAACATACTCTGTCAACGGTGCCAAGAGAAATAATTAAGTTACATTGATTAATTAAGTTTGTTACCTCTCTCCAGTCATCTAATCGATCTAGTAAATCACCTGCTACCCATAAGAAATTCTCCAGTGCCTGCAATTACAAATTATGTCATTCCATTTTTAAAATGCAATACACGTCATTCTTGGCACTACAATTCTAGAGTCCAGCCATTGCTTATGATTGGACAAACTAATTGTATCTATTTGGATAAGAAATCTTGGGGATAATTAATGCCTACATGATGAAACATTTCCTTATTGATACTTGGGGCCGAAGGGTATCGAGCAGTAGTATGGGAGTGTATTTTATTTTTATGTATGATTTATGTGTAATAAATAGAAAAATATTAATTCTTACAATTCGAGAATTGAGCCATTGATTATGGTCATAGTTGAAGGTACCCTGGAAGTCAGGGGTGAGTTGGGTGGGATCCACAGCCTTGAGAAGGCATTCAACGCTTACAAGGGACGTTTCAAATTTGTACTTATGACTGGCTAGCGAGGTTCGTTGTTTCTGCCAGAAATTGTCTGGTTTGATGATGTAAACGATGAAAATGGCAGTGGGGAAATGTTCATTGAGAATTTTCAGGATAGGTTTCACGGATGTCCAGGTCCCACCACGCATATCCACCACAACAGAGAAGCCACGTTCACGCGTCTCCTCACTAAAGATTGGAGATTAATGTAAATCAATTAGTAAAACAAGCATTAAATATTTTTTTAAAATATTATATAAACTTACGATGGAATGGATAGCAAATAGTGAAACAAACGTCTCAGATCTTCAGCATGTAATCGTTCTCTTTTAGGCGAAGTAGGGAGAAGAAGTAATGGTCCGCCACGTTTGTCGCTAAACAGAAAAATGGTTTAGATTAAGCATGGTATCATAATTGTTTTTTTTAAATGTGCAACAGATTTAGATGAACATGTATCTTTACAATTGCCAGTTAGTCAATTAATGACATGATACAGATTTCAATAAGTGGAATACAATGTAGGGTTTGTGTCTTTTAATTTGTACTGGATTGGATTGGAATGTATTTATTTAGGTGACGTTCATATATAGCATACAGCTCTTTTCAATAGAAAGTCAGTTTCTAGTGTAATACAAATTAAAAGTCATTATAGATTACTAACCGACCACCAGTGACGACGGCGACGGGTTCTTGGAGCAGGGTCAAGACTTCTTCTGCCCGTGGCCCGTCCATTGAAGATGAATTTCATCAAGTCCGACTCAGCTTGAGGCGAAGGATGATCCCATGATCCACCGAGGTCGATCCATCTCCAATTCAATTCTAAATCAAGATCTATTCTTTATTAGAGATTCCAGATTCGCACGTTGCACGTCAGTCGCAGTCCCATCAATCACAACCGCTCAAGTCTATAAAGAACAAAACAAGTTTAGATAAATTGTTAAAATAAATATAGAACAATTTAAACGTATTTCTTACATTTATTGTCAGTCAAATAGTTAAAAAAAATGGCAATATAATATTGTCACAAAATTGCCAGTCTCTCACTTTTGAACCATCAATAAGATCAACCAACCAACCAAACCGACCTAACTAGCACATAAATTGCTCCTCTCACAATATGAATTGTTTTTGTTCAAGTCAGACTGGCACACCCACTAACCACCGTCAATCAACAGGAGTGAGAGTTGAGTGAGCCCAGCAGCACAGGTCGCGGTCGGTCGTATATTTGCTGCTGCAGTTTTTGAGAAGATATAAACAACGGGACTTGGTTGGTGGTGCTATGCTAGTTGACAGAGAATGAAAGGGTTTGTTTTTGTGTTGTACTGCATGGTGTGTGTAGTGGACAGGGAATTTGGCATATGACGTATAAAGATAACCGGTGGTGGTGGAATGGTGTAGAAGGTGGGCTAGCTTCATTCCTCTCTGCAACCAAACTGAGACGGAGGAGGAAGCGGGAGGCAGAGAAGGGGCAGACCGGAAGAAAGACTGCGATATCGTCAAAAAATAAAAATATAGATATATACTTGTGACTTGTAGATAACTACTTTATCTTATCATGGCTTCATCCACCGCCACAAACCCTTCCACACTCCTCCCACTGGGTCAGTCTACAATATTATAGCATCTCATTTTCCTCCAATAATGGTTCTTGTATTACAAGTGTATACATAAATATGAAATAATACTTTATTTCCTAATTTCTTAAATTATTCTATTTTTGACTTTTACAGAATTGGTTGACAAATGTATCGGCTCCCGAATTCATATAATAATGAAGAATGACAAGGAAATAGTGGGCACCTTGTTGGGCTTTGATGATTATGTAAACATGGTATTGGAAGATGTCACAGAATACGAGCAGACAACAGAAGGACGCCGTATCACAAAGTTGGAACAGATTCTGCTTAATGGGAACAACATTACAATGGTGAGAGGGTGTTGTCCGATTTGATTGCAGTCTATTTTAGTATTTATTTACTTAAGTTGGAAGATGTATGCATTTGACATCTCTTAATTCTTAATAATTTTTCAATTTGGTCTTGTAGTTGGTTCCTGGAGGAGAGATGCCCGACGCTTGAT
>JAQFZJ010001147.1:0-12425 GCA_034695645.1 Folsomia fimetaria
TTTAATTTAATTAACAGTAAGTTAGTATAATGCCACTACCTGGGTCGGGCTATGCAAATTTGCACTGTAGGTTTTTAGAATTTAATTTAGTTTAATTTTTAATAAATTAAACAACAAAGTGAATGTATTAGATACAAGTTTTCGTGTCGTCTTCCCACATTTGATTGACCAATTTTTTATAAACAACAGAATAATCCATCATGCATTATGGGATGTAAACATGTACATCTATGCCAAATATACATATATTTTGCAAGAATACGATTCGTATTATACGAATAGGTTACAAGAACTTTCTACCCTTCTCCTTAACTGCAAGGATGGCCTTGTGACTCTAAACTTGTCGTTAGTTGCAAGCCATTGGATTTCTCGAGCAACTAAATCCGGATAACAACCCCCTCATTTGTGCTACGAAACAAATGCGGAACAACAAAACACGTGCAACTACACAGTTAGTCTGGAACAGTGAAATCGTCTTCTCTTCATAACCTACTGCTATAGCTTTCGCCAACCTGCATACACTTTCTCAACTAAGCACCGACAATGGAAACATGCACTAGCACTCAAGAGCTAAGAGAATTTGCCACTGTCACCACTTTACATCCATCCCTTAAACTAACGGCCCTACCCTTTTAATGGGTCACGACTATACCCTAAAGAAAGATTATTGTTTGTGCAATGGTGAAAGTTAATTATTACTTTTTTATTATACCAGAAATAGCATCATTATCAGAATTAGAGAAAAATTAAGAAGTCTGATTTGCAGATTTTTAAAGAACACGAACACGAATTGTAGAACACGAATGCAGAACACGAATTGTAATCAGTTTCGCTTTTCTTACAAAGGCAGTCAGTCATCCGTTAAATTATGTGATTTCGTCATAAATTTAGGCATGAGGAGGAGAAAAACAGTTTACAAAAACATGCTTATTAATTTGTTACTCATGAAATGGATATTTGAAAGAAAGTCAGAGAGAGAGAACGTCGCAATTCTTTACCGAATCGATTGGACAGGACCATACCATATACACCGTCATGTTATACCCTTTCACCATAGAAAGGGTATAATAGAATAGAATGATAATCTCAAAATTGCGAATCATACTAATGCAAATTGTTTGGAAAAAATTGATTATCTTTTGGAGAAATTTTGGAGAGATTTTAAAAAAACTTAAATAAGCCAAAGTGAGTACAAAAAGTGGAAAGATTTACTTTGAATGCATAATTTGAATGCATAATTTGAATGCATAATTTGAATGTCCACCATGTTTTGTTTAAGAATAATTTATTGTTATATGTATTTTAGATGGATCGCCTCCTGGTGGGTTTTATTAATAACAACAAACATAAGCGTATCCATCTATCAATATAAAGTTCTAAACATATTTGTATATTTACAGCATAGATACATTATGCAATATCTACGTATTTCTATAATCCTTTAAAACTTTACAAATTATGCACTTTACAAATTCTATCCTTGCTTTCTTCTTCTGCGTGGATTCCTTGAAATGGGCAACAGAAGATTTTACTTTACCTAATCAACTTTTAATTTTAGGTTTATTTTTGTTTCGATGCAATGCAGAGGAAAACTTGACTGCCATTCAATTCATTCACTCATTCATCGATTACAAAAGAAGGTGGAAGAAGACGAATTATAGAAAACCTGACTCTTTATATAACCCTAAAAAAACTGCACAAAAAATAAAATTTAAAAAAATCGCCTGGAATAGGCCTTGTGGAGTAAATGCACATATTCATTTAAAATAGTAACCCCTCGCTCACTGTTGTGCAAAAGTACTTTACAAAACGGATTGGAACGATAAAGACTACAACTTCCCGGATGGAAGATTTTCCGCAAAACTCAAAACTTTTAGCATCCAAAATCCCACAAACGTTTGTATTTGTACCAATTCACAAATCCAGAAAAATCCGCCCCACACCACACTATGCACAATGATAAAGCAATCTGTTCAAAATTGTTTAAATAGGATGCATAGATTTTTCCGCCCTATCATCATCCCTGAAACTGCATGTCCTTATATCACCGACATACTTATGATGCTTAATATTAAGTATTCTACTTTTACAATTTTAGCGCGCGTGCGTAGATTCTTACGGTATATACAATAGTGATGTAATGTAGCCTCAGTAGTCTAGTGTACATAATGTGGCGCATTCAAAGCGTTTCACTTATTATGCAGATATTTGGCACGCAGCATTTGACAACGAGAAAAAGAGAAAGTAGGAACAAAATAGTTTCTCCCATTTTTGTAGAGTCTTCACCAACCCAGGTATATAAGTGCCCGACAGACTCAGCAAGATACCGGCACTTTCTCCGAACCGTGGGTGGTTTGGGTTGTTCCTCAAGACGAGATCATTTCACGAATAAACAAGGAACCTTAATGGCATTCATAAGTATGTTTTGTGACGGCAATCATCCTCAGAAATTGCTTGTTTGTTTTATTCATTCAAGAAAGAAAAGTGGAAAAATAATTGCGTAGTATAGGTGATAGTTTTTGTGTTCTTCGGCTGGTTGTAGTTAAATAACATGTGTGCGTGCATTAAACGTCACATTTGGGATATGCATACGAATTTTTCCTGGTCGAAATCTCACATCTGGAAATAAAACAAGCGAAGAAACGAAGGAATTACATATACAGTTAACCATTTATTTTCTTACCTTGAATTGAGCTTCCTACTTTGTTCATATACTATGTGTAACAGCAAGCTAATCATTTAAAACAATGTTGGGACAATATTCATGTCTGCTTGTATGACGACGTTAATATGCACGGTACATATTGTGTACAGTTTTGTACGGTCAGATGTGTCCGTTAAATATTGTTGAATGACATTGTCTTCTGCTGCTGGTGAAAGTTATTTGGTTTTGTGTGTGAAAATTCTATCCGATTTTCCATTTCTATAAATTCCGCGCCTGGCAAACAAAGGAATCATAGTTGCAGAAACCAGCTTTCTTCAAAATGTACGGAGAATGTTTACAAAAGCTTTCATTTCGTTTCGTTTCGTCATAACGTTTCACAGGTTTCTTCGACATATGAACATACCATAAATTTTTCGATAATAAACTTTTGTATGCATTTTAGACTAATCAAAGTCTAATCAAAAATCTACATATGTAATTATTGTTTATTCTGAGTTGCCGGTATGGAAAGCTTTTCCAATAAAGACCTTTTTAACCAAGAAAACCAGAACATGAAAATACGATTACATTCTTATGAAGCTCATCTTCCAACTTTTAACATTGTAATTTTATTAGTTATACATTCCGACAGGAAACGTGGTCAAGTTTGATAATTTTAAAATCTCTTTGGTGAGACCATCCGGGCTCTGAGGTTAGACTCTCATGTCTTGACTCAGAAGACCGGAGTTCGAATCCTGTACTTTGCAAAAAGTCTGGATAGAACTGGTTTCGTATAATAAGTATGTTTGATGCAGGCAAGTAATTTGTATAGGGTAGTCTGGGCTAATCTATGGTGGTTTGCATATCAATAGCAACCATTCCAGCCATCATTCATTCCCCTCATTTTCATTATCTCCCTTTCTTCTTCAGTCACTATCTTAGGAATCTAGTCAGTTCTAAATATCCCAGCTTTGAATATTTCGATTTCACTAGTCATCTTTCCCAGTCCTCACACTGGAAACGACAAGCCAACTTGTCATGTGTTGAACGACTTTAAATCTTCCAAACAAACAAACAAACAAACAAAATACAATTTAAGACCAAAATACGCATTTTTATTCAGAACAGGAACATTGTAATTAGTTTCGCTTTTCTTGAAAGTATCGTCACCTGTGAAATTATGTGTTACACTATTATAAATTTATAGACACGAGGAAGAATTAAACGGTTTTCAATTTGTAGACAGATGTTGTTAATTGCAACATCACTTGATTTAATATAAGAGCATTGTAATCGGTTTAGTTTTTGTAAACTTTGAACAAATAGGAACCCGGTCAGTGCGGTTAAGTTTATATCGTGTTGATGGGTTGTTTCTGGGCTGGTTGTATAAATGAATTAATACCCCACATCCTTTCTTCATATTCCTTGAAGAGTATTTCAAGTAAATTCCCTCTGAATAAGTTAAAGAGAGAAACTTGAGAACAGAACAACGCAACAGGGAGATTAGCAAAGTTTGCATAAAGCTCTCCGTGCGATTAACGAACTATTCAAGAAGGAATCTTCCACCCATTCTTGTCTCATTCACTCTCTTTTACATTCTTCAGGTTCAAATGCAATTTTTTGGCTAGCCTGCCCTGATCAAAGGTTTTGTTACTGCTTTCACTTGTGGCTCAAAATAATGTATGGCTTGTCGCTTTCTCTTTTCTTTGTAGAATAAAGCAGAAGAGGCGACGATTCCCTGTACTGTAATTTATTAACTTGGTCTAGTAAGTAAGCCCGAGTTTATTCGTTAACTTTTAGGACAAGATCCGATCACGATTCAATTCGGTTCACAGAAGAAATTGTGTTTGCTTTAGAAATTCGGGACATGGTTGTAAGTAATTAGCCGTATAAATAATCAGCAAGCACTGATGTATTATATACAATTGATTTGATAACATAGGTGTCAATTATTAGACTCAACGGCTCGTCATTGCGCCAACAACCATGAATCGGTCAGAGAACTTTTCTTTATCAAAGACATAGTTTGCAACTTTCTTACCGTCCTTTGTGTAGCAAATTCTGCGTGTCCCATTACAATCCTGGACGAAGAAGGGTGTCTGGTCTAGTGTGACAGCAAATTCTGGTTTTTTCTTGTAAGATAACCCTCGTAGAGCTTTTTAGAGCTCATCATCCTGTTTTGAGTATGAGGCGGATTTCGGGCGTGAGCTTTGGCATTTCTCTGAATGGTTTTGTCCAAATCCTGATGTATCATACAATTTGCATGCGTCTGTAACATCTGGCATTGCTTTGCGGTTTGCTTCTATGTCGGGGGATTTTCTTATCGATGAGAAGATCAATTTCCTTCGGAGTGGGCGAATTCTTGTTTTTTGAGGGGTATGTATTCCGTGATACACCTTGCCCGGGTGCAATTGCTTGCCTTCTTTTTGCTGTGCAATTGATAATATTATGTATGGTTGACACGGTCAGGTCAGTTTCAGATCGTTGCATGACCTTCTTGATGTCACATAAGGTCAGATTAGCTTCGGAAAGCACTATCACTGGCGCCTCCACTTTGGGATTAATTTTGGGGGTACGATAGAAACTTGTAACTTGAAATGTACTTGGCATTATGCGTAAAAAATTTGGTGCAAATTGAATTATTTCGAAAGCATTTCCCATTGTACTTTTGCTGTTCATATAATGTGTACTCTATCTGTATTTAAGCAATGTAACAGATCACACGATACATTCATATTCATTAAGCCTTCTCCTCTCCCTTTAATGTGATATGGAGGTAGTTGATAATGGGCATAGCGTCAGTTCATAAGGTTATGAAATTTAATTATTTGTAATTATACAAATTCATGCTGTAATATTTCTGCCTTATTCGTTGAATCGATTACAGATTAGTTTAAACAAACCTATTCATTCCGGCTTAAGCCAGCCCGATTCTGGGTTTTGCAATAAATTGAGCTACCAAGCAAATCAAACATTCCTTGCAGCTCAACTCTGGATGTACTATGTAGCTCTGGATGAAAGAGAGATGAGAATGCAGTCGCCACCCGGTGAGGCTAAGCTGCGCTACTCTAGTTTAGTTTTTAGCTAGTTTTTATCTGCAACTAATTATATTTAGGCATTGTATTTAGTGAAAGTATCCGTAAACATCTTCCAACCTGTTATTAAATTATATTTATAGAACTTTAGCGAGAATCCTAACAGCGTTAAAATCCGTACAAGTGGTTGGAAACACTGTGGAAATATTGAAAATATAAACAGAAGCAATTTACAAAATTAGAAGCTTAGTAAGGTGAAAATTGCATAAGTAATCAAATAATTAATCTAATAATCTAATAATTAACCTAACTTCGCGTCGCAAGTGTCTTATATAGTCTCATAGGCAAAATCTATACCAATTTTGGCTAAAATGGAAACACCGAACAAATCCATATATTCTAAAAATTTAATTCATAATCATTCGTAATCCTTTAAGTAAAGCTTATATTAGATATTTATTAAAATGCTGTATAACGAAAATCATATTGCTGGCTGGTTTGTTGCATAAAGGAATTTGTATAAAAAGAATTCAAAATAATTTTTCCATGACCTGATATATATAGAACCTGCTTTATTATTAATGCGCAATTCTATTAAGGTTACCACTAATATTAATGCTTTCACCTGTTTTACCGGAACACAACACATCACTAACCCAATAACCACCAATCTAAGAATACATAAACAAACAAGTGACAAACGGAAGTAAGAAGTTCAAGGCTGAGACCTTTAAATTAAGCATTCTTCTTCTCTTCAGTTAATGTGAATGTTAATTATAACGTCCATTTAATTAAATTAATTGAATTTAATTAAAGTTTTAATTAAATTATTTGTAGTTATACAAATTATACTATAATATTTGTGACTTGTGACTTTTATTCGTTGAATCGAGTAAAATTATAGTTTAACCAGCAAACAACCCGAATTCTAACATTTTAGAGGTGGATTTGAATGTTCAACTTCCCAGTAATACTTTCTCTATGTGGTTTACCTGATCTACACAATTGCATTATTCAGTTCAGCTTGATCTGGAAGCAAATTCAAACAAACCACAACGAAATACAGAATATAAATATGTACACGTAGTGGTAAATGAAGGTTACACCTTGCGCGTAGCAATTTTATCTCAAGCTTATTCATAAAAGAATTTTAAACTGTTCTCCCGGCGAGTAGCAACCAGATTGTCAAAGTGATGTGAAATGTTGGCTTTCGCCACGACCAATGAAGTGAAAGTACTAAAGATAGGTTGAGAGGAGGACGAGTAAATTGGTTTGAGGGAATTACGGATTCCATGCTGCTTGTGTGCATGTGCATCTACGAAAATAGAAAGATTTTTAGAAAAAAATGCAACAACAAAACCCATTATGCAGCTTATCTGAGTTAACCATACATTAATATAAAATGTTTTAGTTTGAGTCGTCGAATCGAATTGAAAGCAATTCTTAAATATTTTAATAGGTGTATCGGATTGGATTGCCGTAAGAACTTTCTCCTCCATTTGGGTTGGTGGCCTAATTGTGGAATAGATGTTTGCGGATATGATACATATCGCAAGCGCTTCCACTTATATGCTTCCTCTTCTCCTCCCCTTATTCTCATCCTTCTTTACTTTGCAGCTCATTTGATTTGCTTAATGCATTACGGTAACAAAGTAGAAAAATAATTATAGAACATAACTGACTTGACTGGACTTGATCGGTCAATAAGTTGTAGGACAAATTAATACTTGCTATCATAAGTATTATTCAAAAAAGGGTTTGATAGAGACTGTCGAACCAAGGTTGAAGCTGATATAAAACAAAAGGGCGTTTGGAGAGTAAAAGAAGAGCTTTTTAGGCCCCCCAGACAACCGCTCAAAGTAGGTATATAGATGATCTTAATGACTACTACGCGAAAATATCAAATGAAAGTGTGAACTTAACTTTGCCAGTAAAACCAACCAACAGACATGAAAATAACAACAACTTTTAATTTTCAAAAGATTAAGGCAGAAACTGTATTTCGACTTTGGAAGAAAATAACAGTGAAAATGTCTTTATATTTTTTAATTCGGTTCATTAATTTACAAAATTTAGAAACATATCTCCAATGAAAGGTTGTATGGCATTTGCAACAGATTTTACCTTCAATCGCTAAAATTAGTTGAGGCGTACACGTACCAATGTTCGCAAACCAGTTTATAAGCTTTAGACCTTAATGCAAATTGCAAAAGCTTTCATTTTTGTCAAATTGTTGAATTCTGCCTATCTTCGCTAAAACTCACTTCTTTTATTGAACCAAAATCTGCCAAATTTTGATTTTGGTGGAATGGAGTGGGTGCGGTCCGGGTGAGCACAGGGAATGACATGGATACGCAATCAATGGCGACAAAATAAAAATTTCTTTCCCAAATGCTGACCCTGATCTGAAAACTATACTATTAATATTTTATTCCAATTAAAACCAGTAGAAAGATCTAAATTATGCATCCATTATTTTTTTCCTTTTATCTCGCCACACAGTAAGAATTTTTAAACTTAATATTCGCTCAATGAATTTTAAAATTATTGAAAACTGCAGAGAGGAAAGAAGTGCACACCACGCGCCTTAAGTGCGCTCGCGCATTCCTTCATTCATCTGGAGGATGGAATAGGCTGTGGTGTATGAAATTGCCATCTCCATCGGGTACAATAAAAACTATTCTAGCAGCTAAATTGATCGGTAATTTAACTTGCATAGTAATAGGGACGTTTGTTTGGTGAAAGTTATACTTGTTTCTCTTTTTATTTTGCGTTACTACCGACTTTCTATCTGATAAATATTACAACAAATATAAATGTAAATGCCAAAATTTAGTTATTACGATTATTAAGTGGTGAAATCCCTTTATGGTAACGCTCTGTCGGTCTGTCTATCCGTCTCTCTGTTGGATCGATATCTCTCGAACGGTGCACTTTTTTAACTGCGCTTTTGGGAATCCACATTTGAGATCAAAAGTAAGCTCAAGTTCGAAGATCGACCCTGTAGGTCACTCCCTCAAACGTCATAGGTCAAATTGAAGTTATAGCGGTGCTATACGGTTTTGGGAACGTGGATCACGATAGCGTACTCATTTTGACCTGTGACCTCACATGTCCCATAAAAATATTCAAATAGAGATTTCGATGGGGCAGGGCATGGGCATCATGATTCTTCCAATAATCTATAATCTTATATAGTTAAGAATTTTCTAATTATTTTAAAACTCGCCATGATCTAAACTATTAAAATCCATTCACTCGATCGACATTAATAATCTACTCACAGTTTTGTCGTTTGTTTAAAAAATCAGACGTCATTCCCACTTTCCTGCAGAATTATGTAATTATTAAAACGATTCTTTCAATTTTGTTCTTTTAAGGCATAACGTTCTTGAAACACAGTTTTAGCCCGAACCAGGGTTAATTATTTATTCTAATACTGTGAATCGTTAGATATTTGGCAAAATAGAAACTTGTGCGAACCTTTTATTGCTTCCTTAAACTACCCGTCTATTACTTCCTTAAAGTAAATTAAGCTGCCTATGCTAGTAACTAATTCTTATCAGTCAACTAAACTGCGTGTTTAATGGAAATCTGTTGTTAATACACGTTTATTAAAATTTAACGAAAATATTAACAGCGTGAAAATCCATACCTTGGTTGAAATTGCCTTATTAACCTCGATCTAATGTATGTATGCCGTAAGTGTCTTATAGTCACCTCGGTAAAGCTAAATCTATGCTAAATTTTGTCTAAAGTGACAACAGCGAGTAAAACCGCACATTTAAAAATTTAGTTAAAATTAAAATTGAATTTAATAATAAAAAAGTATGATAAATTAATAATGAAAATCACTGTATTAAAAGTATCACTTGTCTAGTTGCTGGAATAATAAACAACTCGCATATATATTACTACTTTTTCCCACTACGTTTTCCCAGTGGGATCTTCCCGCTCGAAACCTTGTTGACAACTATCTAGTACTCGTAAGTATTACTGTTTTATCATCTACTTCCTACCGAATTCATACATATTTGTTCTTTTATTATTTTTACTTTTGTTTTTCATTTGAAATTACAATACTATGCAATGATGACAGACAAAGTCAATCTGAAATGACGATAGATTGTGCTTCATCACAATTTTCACTTCTTTAACTTCCTTACGTTCTAAAAAATTGTAGATATAATAGTAAAGACATTTGAAAATAATTTGCATAGGACGCATTGCAAATATTGCATTGTGTTACTAATGTTAATGCTTTCTCCACTTTCACCGAAACACAACCCATCACTATTGCTGAACGCTCAACCATCTAACAATACTATTAATTCAGACCATATATGATTTTTTTTAAATTTTCCAAGTCCAACAATGTTCTTTAAAAATATATTGTTATAGTGTCGAAAGCTGGAACCTACAAATAAACTTGTAAAAGTTCCCATAAGTGCGTCCTTTAACCGATAAACAATTAATTATATGTATACTTTTTGCGAGGCCATTTTGAAATACATTATTATAGATATATGAAAGGAAAATAAATTGTAGGTGTCATCTTCTCTGCAACTATTAATAAGTGGGTAGTTTCAAATTTGTACCTAATATTCTAATAAATCTTTGCTTAAAAAATCGCAAAATTTGTTGATCTAGACGTCGGATTTTAAAATTAGTGACAAAGAAACTGTTAATAATGAAGATAAGTATTCTGGCTTTGAAGAATTTCAGTCAGTTCCACTCCGTATGCATGAAGAAATAAAATAAAAGACCCCCAGGAGAGGGGAAAGTAGTGAAGTGCATGGATTGTATTTCAGTGCATTGCAATGCTTGGAATGCGCAAAGAGCGTCTTGTCATCGTTTTTCTGTTGTTTGCTTTACTTTTTTATATATTGTACGTAACATTTCTTATGTTCCATTCTCTAAAGAAAATTGTGAGCGAAGAGATGAATGTTTTGTTTTCCTTTTTGTAGCTTGAATAGAACTGCAGTGCACTATCGAATCATGAATGGAGTGCACCAAAATAAGAAAAACGTTCAATTCTTGGAGAAAGCAGACGCGTTGTTTAATAGATAATGCTTTATTTAGATTCCGAATTTGTGAGCTTGTGAAATAAAACCTTAACGAATAGCAGTGTTCTATTTAAAATATATCATGTTGTTGCAAATAATTTGTAGTGATGATTGTGCAAATTTTTCATACTTTGCGTGATTGATATTCCGTTATACAAATTTTTCAACATTTATTTCCTGGATAAATTATGTAGATAGTGTAGAGCTTCGCTGTGCGTTCTTGTAAATATAATAAAATACAATCAGATTCTAAATTATAATAACGTAATATCAAGTAAATAATAGCATTTAGTACAATATCATCACAAACATACCATAAGTAACGCTTTAATCACAGTACTAACACATAATCACGAAACAAAAAAAGAAAGGAGAAGTAGTCGCAGATTTCTGTTGGAGATACCATAGACTATCCCGGATCTATTTATTTATGTAGGCATGCAAAGTGAAAGTGGTCTGGTGAAAGTAAACGTTTTTTAATTCCACCTAAGGTTGGCATATGAAATGAGTTGAACACCTCCTTAATAAGTTCAGCTAACGTAAGCACATGAGCAAACAAGTCAGATGCAAATATAATATTCTGTTTATGTAGGGCAAGAAAGTGCAACAACCATAGTTAGAACTGCTAAATAAAAGAAAGTAGGCGTCAATAAGATAACTTAATTACACCACACGAATTTGACACACTTTAAACCTTACGTACGTCTGCGGTATACAGTCAATGTTGTCTGTAATACATAACGTAATTTTGCACAATAACAAGATTGGTTTGCAAAATAAACCAGGCATACATGTGCGTACTCGCAAAAATGATATATATTTACTGTATACCACACTGCGTATACCATTTGCAAAGTGCCTATTATTATTTGCAAATCCTTCACCACCATCAAATTAAAAATGTTGCATTTGTATTTATACTTAAGTTTTACCAGATCTCTCTCGGCCATGATATGCATTGTTGGCGTCAGTATTTGAAAATAACTTTTTCACTTACGCCAAATATGAAATGGGTGATTTTTTACAAGTGATTTTAATTAGGTTGCTGCAAAGTTCATTAACAATCGATCCAACTCGTTCGTTCTCAATCCTCATTCCATTTAATATTTATTAGTATTATTATTCTAACGCAATAATATCAACTAATCAGAAAAACAAAATGGAAAGAGTGCATAGATAGAAGAAAGTGGATTGATAAAAGTTTGTTTCATTTTGTTTAAATTGTACTTGTTTGTTTTGACGTCGGAATTTATAATTATGCAAATTAATAATTCACAACAATTGACTAGATTAGATAGAAGTATTTTATCAACCTGAAGGTCGTAAATTGGAGCTTTGAAAACTAAACATATACAAAACTACAAATATGCATCGCAGGAAAAATGCCCCAAAATTATAATATTTTTAAATCTCCGTCCTACGAATATTTTACTTTCGTGATTGTAATTGAATTACAACTTTACTGCAAATTACCAACTATAATTTAACCAAAAACGTGTTGATCACGACGACGATATTACTTTTTCAATCGATTATGAATATATATATCAATTAGATACTTTGTCAAAAAGAAGGTAAGAGGTCAAACATATCATCTTTATAATTGTTGATTTTGCGAGCGCGGCCGAAGGCCGCGTGAAGCAAAATCTAGATTATATGAGTCTTCCGGAACGGAAGACA